>JARFXV010000187.1:297500-502500 GCA_031761425.1 Cosmopolites sordidus
CTACACGAATTCCACATATCAAAGAGACTTGAAAGTATTTTGACATAAACAAAAATCGTTCTTCCCAAATCATCTTCATATTTTCTTTTCGTTGTCGAAAGTTTTGTCATTTAACGTCATTAAACAACGACGCTCAACGCCAAAATCCAAAAACAGTTTAAAAAAAAGCATAACGTCTTGCCCGGCGTGCCCCTATTAAAACTCCTATACCAAATTTTATATGCGCAATAACAATTTATATTGTTACATTTATGGAGAATTATAGAATGTCAAGGCGGTCATCGTACATGTTTATTTAAGAACGTCATCTTCATCACGTCAAAATACCCCTTAAAAATCATTTTTACTCGTTTTGGAAATATTCCGATACGAAGAAAATAACATCGAAAACTGACTTTCTCTACAGCAATCATTTTCGTAATTATCGAGTGCGTGTTTAATCGAAAAGTTTTTGAACCTGGTGATAAATTCAATACATTATCGTTATTGACAAGGTGCTGATTGGAATTTAACGTTCAAACGACCTTTTATTTTCAGAAACACGCCCGATATGTTTTTTATTGACGTTAGGCCATAGGAGCAAAATAAAATGATTGATTTTAATTAAAAAAAAACAACTTCGAATTAGTTTTTATAAGCTCAGTTTTTAGATGTGTTTATGCCTTCGTATTTTAAATTTATTAAATTTATATTTTTTAATGTTTTGGTTTATTTTTTCGACAACAAGTTGCAAAGTTCAAATAGAGCGTCTCAGAGTTTTTAACGAGATGTATAATCCCGAAACTTGTGCTACGTCATTTCTAGTGTTCTTCCAATATATATTGCAAAAGGTATTTTTCTGATTGATCGTCTTTCACAAAGCCAAATCAATAAATATACCCGTATGTCCAAAATTTGGAATATTTACAAATAGGATATATACGCCTATGATACTGGAAATTGTGATGTATATTTATTTTAGACCGTGTTGAAATCAAAATTAGAAAAGTATTGAATTTTCGATTTTTGTCCATTCCGTTGATATGGGCATTTACACATTATTTTAATTCTTTTTCAATTTTCAATCAGTCCATTTTAAAATGCTTAGAAACATGGTACCTCATTTTAACAGATCAAAAGTAATTGCTTTGTTACAGCAGGCCTTTAATCAAAGTAATATCACGGAAATTGTAGGTGTTTTGTAAAATGCTGTATCGAAAATTCATAAATAATTCCAAGAGACAAATGAAGTAAAGGATCGCCCCAGAAGTGATCGCCCCAGAATGATAGCTCGAAGAAACCGTCTGGAATCTACAAGGCCTATATCAAAGGAGCTTGTTAGGCTTTAAGGGGTAAATATTTACGACAAACGATAAGACGCAGACTGATAGGGGTAAATTTTCATCTCAAAAAGCCTTTACGTGTTCCCAAATTAACCTAACAAAAAAATGTAAGATTGTAATAGGCTCTAGAAATTATGGATCAAAGTCTTAACTGGAATAACGTGATGTTCTCCGATGAGACGAGAATTGGCTTGGTTTCTGATGCACCAAGAGCATTAATTTGGAGAGCCCCAGCTCGATAAGCTCAACTAGAAACAGCTCAACCGCGTATCCCATTTGAAGGTGGGAGCGTGATATTTTGGGATGGTACTAGAAACAGCTCAACCGCGTATCCCATTTGAAGGTGGGAGCGTGATATTTTGGGATGGTATTATGAGGGGTACACAGACACCTCTACTGGTCCTGGAGAGTCACTGGTGCTGTGTACATCAGGGAAGTTTTAAATCCTGTTGTGCGTCAGTTTCGAGGCGCAATGGGAGGTGGATTTGTTTTCATGGATGACAACGCACCTCGTCATCGAACAGCAACAGTACAAAATTTTCTTGAAGAGGAGGAATTAACCAAGTTATGTTGGCTAGCAAATTCCCCTGACATGAATGTCATTAAACATTCTTGGGTCACTCTGAAAACACGCATCAAGAAACGAAAGAATCCTTCTCTTACCCTAGACAAATAGACAAATTTCTCAGTGATTTTGACAAATTTGCCTAACAAACCGAAATTTAAAAAATACCAAATTTTCTTAAATAAATACAAACGTTGATATTTCGGGAGGTCTTCTCTTCCCGCTTTCAAAACGAATCTAAAAATAATTTATATTAATTTCTATATAACGCTCTAAAAGATAGTAAGTAAATGTATTTTGTATATGTCATTGATACTTACATTGACAATAATCATTATTGTGCACCGCTAAATTTAAACATTTACATCCATTGAAGACTGGTGCAAAATATATGACCATCACCGTATCGCCACCGAATATTACGCTTCACAACTAGACCGATTGAAGAATGCTGTTCAGAATAATCTAAATTTTAAATCCTGTTTTGCGTCAGTTTCGAGGCGCAATGGGAGGTGGATTTGTTTTCATGGATGACAACGCACCTCGTCATCGAACAGCAACAGTACAAAATTTTCTTGAAGAGGAGGAATTAACCAAGTTATGTTGGCTAGCAAATTCCCCTGACATGAATGTCATTAAACATTCTTGGGTCACTCTGAAAACACGCATCAAGAAACGAAAGAATCCTTCTCTTACCCTAGACAAATAGATAAATTTCTCAGTGATTTTGACAAATTTGCCTAACAAACCGAAATTTAAAAAATACCAAATTTTCTTAAATAAATACAAACGTTGCTATTTCGGGAGGTCTTCTCTTCCCGCTTTCAAAACGAATCTAAAAATAATTTATATTAATTTCTATATAACGCTCTAAAAGATAGTAAGTAAATGTATTTTGTATATGTCATTGATACTTACATTGACAATAATCATTATTGTGGACCGCTAAATTTAAACATTTACATCCATTGAAGACTGGTGCAAAATATATGACCATCACCGTATCGCCACCGAATATTACGCTTCACAACTAGACCGATTGAAGAATGCTGTTCAGAATAATCTAAATTTTAAATCCTGTTTTGCGTCAGTTTCGAGGCGCAATGGGAGGTGGATTTGTTTTCATGGATGACAACGCACCTCGTCATCGAACAGCAACAGTACAAAATTTTCTTGAAGAGGAGGAATTAACCAAGTTATGTTGGCTAGCAAATTCCCCTGACATGAATGTCATTAAACATTCTTGGGTCACTCTGAAAACACGCATCAAGAAATGAAAGAATCCTTCTCTTACCCTAGACAAATAGACAAATTTCTCAGTGATTTTGACAAATTTGCCTAACAAACCGAAATTTAAAAAATACCAAATTTTCTTAAATAAATACAAACGTTGATATTTCGGGAGGTCTTCTCTTCCCGCTTTCAAAACGAATCTAAAAATAATTTATATTAATTTCTATATAACGCTCTAAAAGATAGTAAGTAAATGTATTTTGTATATGTCATTGATACTTACATTGACAATAATCATTATTGTGGACCGCTAAATTTAAACATTTACATCCATTGAAGACTGGTGCAAAAGATATGACCATCACCGTATCGCCACCGAATATTACGCTTCCCAACTAGACCGATTGAAGAATGCTGTTCAGAATAATCTAAATTTTAAATCCTGTTGTGCGTCAGTTTCGAGGCGCAATGGGAGGTGGATTTGTTTTCATGGATGACAACGCACCTCGTCATCGAACAGCAACAGTACAAAATTTTCTTGAAGAGGAGGAATTAACCAAGTTATGTTGGCTAGCAAATTCCCCTGACATAAATGTCATTAAACATTCTTGGGTCACTCTGAAAACACGCATCAAGAAACGAAAGAATCCTTCTCTTACCCTAGACAAATAGACAAATTTTTCAGTGATTTTGACAAATTTGCCTAACAAATCGAAATTTAAAAAATACCAAATTTTCTTAAATAAATACAAACGTTGATATTTCGGGAGGTCTTCTCTTCCCGCTTTCAAAACGAATCTAAAAATAATTTATATTAATTTCTATATAACGCTCTAAAAAATAGTAAGTAAATGTATTTTGTATATGTCATTGATACTTACATTGACAATAATCATTATTGTGGACCGCTAAATTTAAACATTTACATCCATTGAAGACTGGTGCAAAAGATATGACCATCACCGTATCGCCACCGAATATTACGCTTCACAACTAGACCGATTGAAGAATGCTGTTCAGAATAATCTAGTCAAAACTGTACGTAGTTGCTCGTATATTTCGGATTATTGGTGCAAACCTCAACGATCATGCAATAATAACGTCAAATCATGAGGTTAAAGCAGCTACAACTGCTTGCAGAGTTGGATAAATTGCATTATACTGAGAGAAATAAAAAGTTGAAATATCGTTGGCCTAGATGTATTGAATCGCAAAAGGAACTTCATTGAAAAAAATCTGAAATCTCTTGCGATTTCTTTGTCAAACAGTGAACTTTTCGAACAGCCCTCGAATATTTATTATTATGCGCAATTTTAGTATTTTTATTTCCATAAAAATTATTTTCATCATTATTTCCATTAAACGTCCAAATTTAATATAAACGTTTTTAAGATGGAGGCAAGCAACGGGTATATCTCCTATCTGTGGAGATGGAATAAACGAAAAAGATAAATGACGAGATGGCGAGACAGGAACCTGCATGATGATTAAAAGCCACGCAAACATGTACGTGAACAATTTAGTAGTACTACTATTTCTGCATTGTATTTTTCGATTACTATTAAGTGAAAACAGTCTAATCGAAATCATCGATGGCATTTTAAGTTAACGGAGATTAATTGGGTGTTTCCTGATTTTAATATACATTTACGAGGGTTACAAGAGTCGTAAACTGGTAAAAGGATTTTTCCTTTTTCTAGTTGTGAACTCTGGGGAGTAGACAGATTGAGGCTTCGGAGGAAATCAACTAGATTCTCTTGAAAATGGCTGAAAGTGGAAACATGCTCTCCCGTCAAAAAAGGCGAAACATGTGCCCTCCAATTGCAGGGATGGGTGGGGCTCATTCCCGGTCAAGCACCTAACAAAAATGTTCATTTGGGCGGAGACGCAGGTTGCTGTGTGTTCCACATGAGATTATGGAACTCAGCGGTTGGGTGTACTTGACACTCAACTTGTACTTGAAACTCTACTGTTGTCTCATTGGACGCCAAAGAAATCTAACATGAAACAACGATGAAACATTATATATATATATATATATATATATATATATATATATATATATATATATATATATATATATATATATATATATATGTATATATATATAAATGTTTTATCGTTCTTTCAGCTGCAATTCTGTTAAATTGTTTAACTCTCTAAGTAGAGATTTGAGAAGTCATTTAATGTTTTACAGAAAGCACATCAGATTTAAATTTAAGAAATATCTTTTATCAGCTAAGAGATAGAGCTTTGTATATTATTTTATGATTATCTTCATTTTTCCTTCATGCTTTCATCTGCTTTATTTTCCTTGATATTATTGTTTTCTAATTTTGAATATGGGCTGATCCGTTATTTGTTATTACTTGTTTTGGTTTGTTTGTTTTATTTTTTCACATATACGTTGTTATTATTTGTATTTTTATCTGCAGAATGTTAGTTTATGTTTATATACTTGATTTAAGTCGAGTACTATGTATTGTAACTGGTTTTTGGATACGGGTTGAGTATAAGTGGCTCATTGAGCTAGATTTCGCAAGTTCAATTAACATTTATTAATTAATTAATAGAGGTAAATATATATATATATATATATATATATATATATATATATATATATATATATATATATATATATCAGAAGATTTTATTCAAAGTTATATGAAAATCAGAACCAGTTAAAGACAGCAATGCCCACGGAAGAGCAAATGCCAGATATCTCATTGGAGGAAGTGACAAATGCCATAGAAGCGATGAAGAATGGAAAGACCCCAGGAAAGGACAATGTAATGGTTGAATTGTTGAAGGCTGGTGGACGAACTCTACACAAAATACTGGCAAAATTGTACTCAAAATGCCTCAAAGATCAAAAAATACCCAGTCTATGGAAAAATGCTGAAGTGATTCTTCTTCATAAGAAAGAAACACAGGAAGATTTAAAAAACTACCGCCCAATAAGCCTCCTATCAGTTATGTACAAAGTTTTCACCAAGATAATATCTAAAAGAATATTAAGAACACTGAACGACGCACAACCAAGAGAGCAGGCAGGTTTCAGAAGTGGATTTAGTACAATGGACCATATCCAGGTTGTCCAACAGACCATAGAGGGGCACAATGAATATACCATGCCACTGTGCTTGGCTTTTATTGACTATGAAAACGCATTTGATTCAGTATCAACGCAGGCCATAATGGATGCATTGCTTAACCAAGGGATAGACAGAGCCTATGTGAACCTACTGAGATCCATGTATGAGCAAGCTACAGCTCCAGTTCACATGGATGACTTGGAAGTTAAAATCAACGTAGAACGTAGTGTACGGCAGGGTGACCAAATATCGCCTGTTCTTTTCTCAGCTTGTCTTGAAGAGGTATTTCGTAATCTGGATTGGGAACAACAGGGAATAAAAATCAATGGTGCATATCTAAACCACCTTAGATTCGCGGATGATATCGTTCTCCCTTTAAGACCCAGATGATCTACAAGAATACATACGAGAGCTACAAAGGACGGGAGAACCATTTGGTTAGAAAATAAACCTAAAAAACAGTCAGGTTATGTTTAACAAATTTGCTGTCAACAGAAGAATTTCTATTTTAGGAAGTGATTTAGAGGTTGTGGACCACTACATATATCTTGGGCAAAGGATTTCAATGGAGGGTGATACCTCCCGGGAGGTGGAATGGCGTGTTAAGTATGGCTGGCAGGCATTTGGCCGACTCAATATAGTATTTAACAGCAAACTCCCATTGTGTCTGAAGAGAAAGGTTTTTAATCAGTGTGTGCTGCCTGTTTTGACATATGGAAGTGAAATATGGACACTCACTTCACAATCAGTTCAAAAGCTTCGGGTTGCACAGAGGGGAATGGAAAGGTGTATGCTGGGCATTACAAAGCGGGACAGAAATACCTGCATATGGATCAGAGAACAAACGAAGGTATGTGACATCATTGGAAGGGCGAAGGGCGAAAGAATTGAAATGGCAGGTCATATAGCGAGACGATGCGACGACAGATGGACCAAAGCAATTCTGGAATGCTTGATCATAAACGCCCGCAAAGAAGGCCGAAAACACGATGGACGGATGACATCATCAAGTATATTGGACCCGAATGGCAGAGGAAAGCTCAGGACCATGCGAATTGGAAGCAGGCTGGGGAGGCCTTCATCCTGTAGTGGATCGACAATGGCTGAATGATGATGATGATAGATATATATATATATATATATATATATATATATATATAATATATATATATATATAATATATATATATATATATATATATATATATACATAATAAGATCAATAATGAGGACCAAGAAAGTGGGAAATAAGTTCAAAACCCTTATGAACTTTGATTCGACAAGTTCGTCGACTGTAAATTTGGTCCATTCCTTTATGTCTTTCATAGTAACTGTCTATGCTATTGTGTCCGTGCTATTCTCCTTCTTTCTTGGATATATATATATTGTCCATCCTGAAGAGTGAAATATAATCCTTTATTTATAAACAAAGGCAAAAACGCAAATATTGTTTTTAAACCTTAGTATATCTTATCTTGATTATTATTATCCGTTATCTACTTTATCTTTTTTTAAAACAGCATCAATACCAAAACTAAAACATGCAGTCGTTTATTTTCTATGGAAAACGACTCCAAAAACCAGCAGTATCAATTTTTCCACACCTAATAATCTAATTTTATTTTTATTTTGTTTTCAGGTGAAAATCCTGCTGCCATGCAACACGGCGGCCGTGGATTATCCTGGCTGCAGTGTAGCCCGTCGTCCTGGTTGCTTATTGCATTTTCTCTGACAGTAATGCTGTGCTAGTATAATCGCGGAGACAATTTAGAACTGTTTTAGTTAATGTCGGTTATTTGCGCTTGGTTTCCTTGGTGAATGGCGTGACGAAAATTCAAATATGTAGTAGTTACGAGTCAAAAATGAACTTTTTCAAATCATGAGGAACTTGTACAAAGTAGATAATGATTCATCTTCGTTAGTTCGTTTTGTTTTTCATTTATAATGTTTTATATTTTTATTAATTTTATGTAGTAATTCATAAATAATATAATATAGTTATAAATAATATATAAATTGTGAAAATATGAAGTTATAATTATCTTGTCTGACGCAATTTAAAAAACAAGTTTGTAATTCACTTCTAACATTTACTGATATTTACTTAAACAATGTTTGTTCTTTAAAACACAACGCTCATATAATATAGACAACCAGAATGACAATATCAACTGGAGAAGAAAAATGCAGTAAATCTTAAGGTAATTATAATGCAAGTACAAAATTAGCGAGGTGGTGGAATACACATAAAATATATGACAGTTTAAATTAAGGGATGTTATGGGTATGTAACAAAGTAATAAGAGGGTGGTGGATTTTCTAATTGTGACACAACTTGGTTCTTTTTTCTGTAATCATATCCTGATTTTTATGAGTCTAATAAAAATACTCCTACAGACCTTCAGTCCTAAAAATTATTTAAAATTGTTCATCCGACTCATGATGTCTAAATTCAATTAAAATTCCAGTAGGATACAAATATGTTTTTTCTTGAATATCATTCAGTTACAAATACTAAACCATCCAGTAGAATCCAGAGTATCTTGAATTATCTGGTTCCAGTTTAGAGTTGTTAGTCTGAGGAAGAACAATACAGTAAATTTTAGAGCAATTGTGGGGTTGACAAGGGATTTCTCATATTCTGCACTCTAAAAACGTTTCTAAGATTTTTTCAATTATTTTACCTAACCGAAAGACCTAAGAGAAAGAACTTTACCTAATAGAAAGAAAAGTCGGCCCACTCTGGGATGCGCGACATTAATTATCCGCAGAATAAATCGAAGTTTAAAAAAAATAAATAAAAAAAGAACTTTAAAAATTGATGGTTTTTCTCAAAAAGACGGAAAATTTCATAAAAACTTGTTATAATTTTTTTTTTATTTTTCTGTAAAAAGTAGATTCAAAAACAAAAAAAAAATTAAAAAAACGTCCTATTTAGTAAATTTTCGAAAAAGTCGAAAGTTTGAAAGGTATTTGATATAAAGTATCTGAGAAACCTTTTTAGCGAAGGGGTTGGATTCAAAAGGCGTCGATTTAGCATGGAATGTCCAACTATATATATATATATATATATATATATATATATATATATATATATATATATATATATATATATATATATATATATATATATATATATATATATATATTTTCGTTTCTAAATAATTAGTTTTTTAGTTTCTAAATAATTCCGGGTGTCGATCCATTTGGCATTTTCAAGAATAATCCACTTCGACTAACGAGTCCAACTGACGTGCACCGATCGTTGTGCTCACTTTTAAAGCAGGCCGGCGACTGCGCAGATTATATCGGGGTAGTTCAGGACTATTTGCGGCGCTCGGCAACGTTGACGAGCGTCTGTTTATTGATTTTCTACCTTGCCGCCACGTTGCCGCGTTTCTTCTTTTTCAGAAGGGATTTCCATACTTTTGGAATGTTGCGAGCGTAGTTTCGTGTATTTATCTCACCCCTTTCTTGTATTTCAAGGGCTTCTCTGATTGTTCGGACCTTATAGTTTTAAATATTCGCTATTTCTTTGGCTCTTTCAAAATTGTTTTTATGTCCTGTTTGTAGAAGGTGCTGGAACAGAGCGGCAGTAGTTTGTTTGTTTTTTAAGTTGTTTTTATGTTCGTGTATTCTGGCCGATATTCGTCTGTTTGTTTGTCCTATGTATGTTCTGTTGCAGTCGGAACAAGATATACTGTACACCCCATGATTTTTCAATCTAACTTTGTCCTTGGGGTTTTTTAGGACGTTTGCGACAGTTTTGTCCGGCTTGTAGGCTGTTCTGATCTTATGTTTCCTTCGTAGTCTGCCTATTCTATCTGTGATTTCTTTTACGTATGGTAGCAGGACCTTTAGTGTATTTAGTTCATGATCCTCTATTGTTCTTCGTGTTTGGGTTTCCTGACGGTGAATGACCTTACCGATACAATTTTCCGAATATCCATTTTGTCTAAGGGCTGTGGAAATTTTTGGTAGTTCTTCACTTCGTGTATCTGATAGTGTCAGTCTGAAGGATCTGGAAATCAAGGTGTTCGCTACTGCTTGGATTTGAAGAAGGATGATGATGGGATTTAGCGTTGAGGTATCGATCGGTGTGAGTTGGTTTTACTACTGTGTATTTATACTGTGTATTCGAGGGTTCCATTCGAGGGTCCCATCATCCACTTAGCGTTTCCAAAGTTTAGGTTTTAAAGGAGAGTTGCCTTTGTTTCGAAGTCGGTCATTAACAGGTTGGCTATAACGGGTAATAAAGATGATCCCATTGGGGCACGGTCGGTCTGCCTGTAGAAATCCCTTCTAGAAAAGAAGAAACGCGGCAACGTGGCGGCGAGGTAGAAAAATCAATAAAAGGACGCTCGACAGCGTTGCCGAGCACCGCAAATAGTCCCAAACTATCCCGATATAATCTGCGCAGTCATCGGCCGGCTATAAAAGTGAGCCCAACGACTCGTGCACATCACTCGGACTCTTCAGTCGAAGTGGTCAACATTTGAAAATGCCAAATGAGATTTTGGCGAAACCTCGTGACTCTTCACAGAATCAACGGATCGACACCAGGAATGATTTAAAAACATTATCTAGCATTCGTGAAAATATTAGTTGTAATACAAAACACAAATGTGATGTTACCACATCTTTTTGTCGAATCGTCTGTAAATAATAAAGAAGCCATTTCACTACTTTTTATAAATAAATAATAATTTATTAACAATTACAAAGTTGTTTTAGTATTACAAATGAAAATTGAGAATTTCTTTAACTATTTTAGGTTTTAGGAAAATCAAAAACATTTATCATTGTTTTGACTCATAAGTATAACTCGTACTTCCTTAATCATTACTATTTAAATAAAAAAAAATGAAAGAAAGGGAGCACTTAATAAGAGAGACTATAGGTCAAAGCTAAAATATTTTTCTTTCTCCTTTTAACACTGCATCAGGCCAAATTATAATTGATTCAAGAAAGTGAAAAAGATAAAAGATAATGAGAAGAAAACAAAATCAAAATATTAAAATATATTACAGTGTAATAATATAGAATCATTTAATATGAGGATTTTGGTAAATGTTAGAGTGAATATTGCATTATATAAAAAAAGTTTTTGTAGTTTTATGTATTTTCTTGCAGGCTGAATATACCATTATTTTAAGAAAATCTATATGTGTTATTGTCACGCACGTCAAACAGTACATTTATTTTACTTAAAGTGCACAAAATATTAAAACATAATTATAAATGTTCTCAAAAAGTAACATTAGCGATATTTTATATTGGGTCAAAATGTTGGTCTAAGTACAAAATATGTACTTAAAATGTTATTTAATCACAAAATTTGTTACTAAATTAAACTTATTAATTATTTGATTATTAGAATATTTAATTGTCATTTATATTCTGATTTTCAGTCAGGTTTCCTTATATATGTAGATATACATGTATCTCTTTGGTTATAACTCTGGATTATTTGTGGTTTGTTCTTATAAAACTTACCTGAAATATTTTATAATCCGAAAGAAACTATTCTGATGCTGATATGTTACAAAATCTCGATGGTCAGTATTAATCGTAAATTTTAGTTTAGAAAACTTGGTATATATTTGGGGTAATAACTAATTCTTGCATCAGAAATCTTAAAAATATCATTAATTTGCCTCCATCGGGGTCGGTCCCGCTCAGCCCCTTGTTAATTTTTAATTTGTGGTAGTTCTTTAAAATCATTTCTTACGAGGTATATTTTTTCAATATGGTCCGTTTTTTAGTAAGAAGAAAAATACTATAAATATCGTTAAAATATTATTCTTATCGATATTCTACAATCTTTCATCGACTTTTCTACATAATTTCCATTTTTGTTCAAACATTTGTCATAGCGCTCAACAAGTTTCCGAATTCCGACGTCAAAGAAATCTGTCGCCTGTGAAGAAGCCCAATCCATGACTGCAGTTTTAACTTTTTCGTCCTTGTTGTGCCGATGGCCACCAAGAAACTGCTTTAATTACCGAAACAAGTGAAAATCACTGAGTACAAAGTCTGGATTGCAAGGTGGACGATCCACTTCTTTCCATCCAAAATACCTGATTAGACTTTGTGTTTGTGCAAACAAATGTGCCCTTGCATTATCATGGAGCAACATTACACCGGAAGAGAGTAAGTCACGTAGGTTGCTTTATATGGGAGGCCGAAGTTTTCTCAAGGATTTTTGTAAACCTCTCGGCATAAAATCCACTAACAAACTCCCTTTCCTGTCCCAGAAGACAGTTGTCATGATATTTCGTGCTGAAATTGTCTGTTTGACTTTCACACTGGTTGGTGACGATGTGTGTCCTGTAACGATGTCATCTCCTTCCTGATTGTATCGAGTCAAAAACGATAAAATACAGCCCAATCCCTTTGTGTTGTGGTAGTCAGAAGACAGTCTTGGAATCCACCGAGAACACACTGTCTCCGAAACAATGGGGGATAAAACTGACCATGAAACCTGTGGAAATTCACTTGAAAACTTTGAAATCATGAATCGTCAAGTCTCCCGAATTTTATTGCCCACATCATGAACCAAATCTTCAAAAATCCGCCAGGGCGTGGCTCATCATGCACACCCCGTCCGCCCGTCCTTGAACGTTCTGACCCACTTTCAAACTTTATTGTCAGTCATAGTATTATCACCATACACCCTACAAATCTGATGGTGAATTTTCGTTGCTGCCAAGTTTCTTGCACTGAAGAATCTAATTACAGCTCATATCTCACTGTCGGCGGGCGACTTAATTTTCTTAAACATTATACAGCTCAGCACACGGGGAAACCATCCGTCTGCAAATGACTCCTAAACGCGCGCAAAGCATGCTGGGAACAGACGCGCAAGTATACTGAGCGTCATTCTCACTCTCATTCACAAAGGTACCTTATTTTAGAAATATTATAATACGGTTTATGACCTACTCTTACCCCTCTACTAATTTATTGACGCCGTTTCTCCAGAAATCACCAGGCTCGAACTCGAAGAAGTCCGCTAAGCTAATTTTTGGGGTCCTAATCGTTGGCGAATGTTACGCCCCTTATTCGGTTGGATAGCGAGCGGGGGGGAGGTGACAGAAGATGTGATCGATTGGGGCAAGATCTAGAGAGTGCGGCGGATGTGGAAGAACCTCCTATTCGAAATCATTCAGAGCCTTGACGATGTTTGCTGTGCGAGGTCGTGCTATCGGGGAGGAAAAATTTGAATAACCTCATCTACACGACGAAGCTGGGCGAGGTAGCGTTCATTGTCGACCATCTTATGCTTCTCCAGTATGTGTTACCGAGTTATCGTTTTTAAACTTGGCAAATCAATCTCGAGCACTCCAATCAGTTACAGCGTTCTCCCCATTAACAATGGAAATATGTATAATTACGTATGCTTTTTGACCACGACGAAAGGCGAAATAAAGCAAATATCGAAAATGAAATTGGAATGGTCATATCGCCAACGTGTACTACTCCAGTTTTCCACTCTCTGCTCTCCAATTCCGATTACATAAAAATGCCCAATTGCTAGAAATACCATAAAATAACATAGTTGACGGTCCTGCGACATTCTTACATAATTTACAAAATCAACATTTACAGAACAATCATTTTTAATATTAAGTTAACCGAAGTGTAGATATTCAGTTTTTCAAATTTTAAGACAAACAAAAAGTATCTCTTAAATATGTTCTAGATTGGTTGTACGTCAAGAAAAAGTCGCTATTGAAAGACCCACTTGACACAAGAAAGTTTTTTAATATTAAATGTTTCCTCCCGATCCAATGACCCTGAAATAAAATTCAGTCCATTTAAATTTAAACAAGAAATGTTTAAGTAAAGGATAAGCTTCCCGCATAAATTTGAAAATAGATCGATGAAGCGTATATTTCATCACAACCGAATTTGGAAATGTAACTTTGGAGCAGGGTTATTGAGGTCAATCGTTAAATAATAGTTTAATCCAGACACTGCACATTTCTGTAATTATACCAAGTACGAACCAAAAGTCCAAGCCCACCAAAAAGTTCGTATTAAAAAAAGTTGAACGAATGCTAATTTCTATTTGCTTTTCTATTTTTCTATAACATTCGTATCCGAAACGTAAATAATATTCGAATATGTCAACAATGTTAGGTAATTTTATTTCCCATCCATTATTTCCCGTTCCTGACAACAAAGGGTTGTTTTAAATATGAGTAATGGAGGTATGAATACGGATTAAATTTGGGATGGAACTGGTCAAATAAACGGTAACTACATTTATTTGGACGATTGAAATGGTGTTAAGTATGAAAAATGGGTTATTTTTCATAGAATAATAATAAAGTTGGTATATATGTAAGATTATTAGCTTAAAATATAAATTAATTTATATATATATATATATATATATATATATATATATATATATATATATATATATATATATATATATATATATATATATATATATATATATATATACCAGGTGTCCCATTAAGGATGGATCGCGGCCGTATCTTGAAAACTATTTATCCCACAGCTTTGGGGAAAAAAAATTATACTAAAAATGATCATGAGAAATTCACCAAAAATATTTTTAAGCTTCTGAAATGACCGCAAAAGGGCGTGACGAGCTAAACATTTTTAAAAATCTTTTTTTTTTGTGTATTTTCAAGTGTTAACCGAGTAAGAAAAATTCTCAGTTATAATTAGCAAACTGTCTCCTACAACTTTGTTTTATGACATTTTGTCGTAACTTCGCGAATAAAGAAGTGGGGAGGAGTTTTACCTAATTAGATAAAAAGTCGTCTAATGTCCGTTTGCCTTAACCGATTTTCCTCAATTTGGATTCATTTAAAAGGCAATTGCTGAGACAATCAGATAATTGGGGAGATAAATTATTTAGTTTATAAATGAAACCGCGAGGTGGCGTTACATTCAACAATAGCTTTTTTAAAGTTTTGTTCAGTTTTTTCAAATGGAATGGTACAGCATTTATTACATGGCTAGAAAGGTAATTTAAAGAGGAATCATCCAGTGAAAACCCGAAATCGATATCTCTGACATGTCAAGAGGTATTTCGATTTTTCTGAAAAAATCAGTTAATATTTCACTACTACCTGCATTAAGTTAAAAAAATATTAACCTAATGTTTGCCTTCCTTCACACTTTACCCAGGCTTAGGACTGGTCCAAATTCTTCGTGCCACATTAATTTGGAGCGTGTTTAAAGGCCAACGGGCCAACAACGAAGATAAGAATAACAACAGTCAAATAAAATTAACAGAATCTGAACTTTAACGGCTTTCTAAATGTTCAAAATGCCTTCCATCCTTAGAAATGCAAAGATTTATTTTTCGACGAGTACTAAAAACGGCAGCTTCAATTTCCGCTCTTGAAATGCTGGTTATTGAATTTTGAATTCTTTCAATCATGTTTTCTCGTGTGGTAGGACGAGTTTGAAAAACAAGATCTTTTAGTCTTCCCCACAAGTAAAAATCGAGGACTGTCAAATCCGGTGAGCGCGCCGGCCACGAAAATAAACTACCCCGTCCTATCCAACGATTTGGAAACGAAGCATCCAAGAAGTTTCGAACCACCTACGAGAAGTGGGCGGGGCATCCATCATGCTGGTACCACATTTGTCTTCTTGTTTCCAACGAAACATCTTCCATTAGTTCTGGCAGTCCATTTTGTAAAAAATTTAAATATGTTTCACTATTCAAATGTCCATTAAAAATAAAGGGACCAATAATTTTGTCTCCCAAAACACCACACCATACGTTCACACTCCATCTATTTTGGTGGTTGATTTCTAACATCCAGTGTGGATTAGCAACTGCCCAGTAGTGCATATTATGTAAGTTAACGCCTCCATCACTGCTAAAAGTAGCTTCATCAGTCCATAGTATGCGTTTTAAGAATTGTTTATTTCCACTACACGTATTTTTTAACCAGTGACAATAGTCTAACCGTCTGTCGAAATCGTTATCCAAAAGGGCTTGGTGTTAGACAACATGATAGGGGTGCAGCTTTTTTAACTCAATATTACTTAATATTACCAATTTTTAACTTAATATTACGGTAAAAATTAAAACTAACTGATTTTTTTCAGAAAAATCGAAATATCTCTTGACATGTCAGAGATATCGATTTCGGGTTTTCACTGTACGATTCCTCTTTAATTTACCTTTCTTGCCATGTAGTAAAAGCTGTACCATTCCATTTGAAAAAACTAAACAAAACTTCAAAAAAACTATTGTTGAATGTAACGCCACCTCGCGGTTTCATTTATAAAGTAAATAATTTATCTCCCAGATTATCTGATTGTCCCAGCAATTGCCTTTTAAATGAATCCAAATTGAGGAAAATCGGTTAAGGCAAACGGACATTAGACGACTTTTTATCTCAATAGGTAAAACTCCCCCCCCCCCCACCCCCCCCCCCCACCCCTCTATTCGTGAAATTACGACAAAATGTCATAAAACAAAGTTGTAGGAGACAGTTTGCTAATTATAACTGAGAATTTTTCTTACTCGATTAACACTTGAAAATATACAAAAAAAAGATTTTTAAAAATGTTTAGCTCGTCACGCCCTCTTGCGGTCGTTTTAGAAGGTTAAAAATATTTTTGGTGAATTTCTCATGATCATTTTTAGTACAATTTTTTTTCCCCAAAACTGTGGGATAAATAGTTTTCAAGATACGGCCGCGATCCATCCTTAAAGGGACACCTGGTATATATATATATATATATATATATATATATATATATATATATATATATATATATATATATATATATATATATATATATATATATATGTTTTGACGATTGTTTTCACGGGTCTGAAATGTAATGATTGTTTTTCGGGTATCCCGTGGTAGCTGAATGTCCTTACATGATCTCCGCAAAGACAAAACAATCATAGTCCTTCCAGCCGATAAAGGCAACGTTACTGTGGTCCTCAAGTCCGAAGATTACCACCAAAAAATGCTCAAGCTGTTAAACGATCCATCGTATAAAGCCATAACCAGCGATCCAGCAATAAAGGCATCTCCGTTGGACGATGAAACGAAGAAGAAGATCATTCCTAGGGAAAAATCGTCAAGGTGCCCAAAGTTATACGGTCTCCCGAACGTTCTCAAAACGGGAACGCCGTTAAGACCAATACGGAGTTCCATTGGCCCGCCCACTCAAGCCCTGGCCAAATACATGGCCTCCTTACTCCAGCTTCTTGTAGAAAAAGCCGCATCATATGTGAAGAACTCCCAACATTTCATTGAAATTATCAAAGACATCCGGCTAGAAGAAAACGACTTATTAGTCAGCTTTGACGTCACTTCCCTGTTCACGCAAGTGCCGGTTACCGAGACCCTGTCGATCATAAAAACGAAGTACAAGCTGTCTGAACATGTCATCAGTCTTTCGAACCACTGCCTTGCAAACACCTACTTCATCTACGCAGGCCAAAAATACAAATAAATTGAAGGTGCACCGATGGGCTCCTCACTCTCTCCAGCGTTGGCGAATCTATATATGGAAGACTTCGAAACCCGAGCACTGCAAACGTGTATACATAAACCGAAAATATGGTTACGTTATGTCGACGACACGTTTGTTGTGTGGCAACATGGAGAGGATAATCTGAACAAATTCCTGGAACACCTGAGCCAAATTCCTCCAAAAATCAAGTTCACGATGGAAAAAGAAACAGAAAAAGAACTTCCATTCCTAGATGTCTTAATAAAAAAGAAACGAGATGGTGGCTTATCACACACAGTTTATCGAAAACCGACACACACCAATGCTAGCTCACACCACCATCCGGCTCAGTTATTCGCCGTTGCAAAATCTTTGGTCTATCGATCGCAAACTCTAACGGATAAGGAACACTATCAACAAGAAATAAATCTTCTGCAAAATGTCCTGGCAACTAACGGATATCAACAAAAAACTATCCGCCGGGCGCTCAATCCGACAAACAAACAACAAGAAACAGAGAAAAAGACATACATAAACAAAGCATTTTTACCATATATCAAAGGCACCACTGACAAAATTGGAAAACTTCTAAGGAGACATGACATTGAAACTGTTTTCACCACCGACAGGAAAATCAAAGACATTCTTCCAACCGCCAAAGACAAAAATCCCTTAGAAGACCAAGGCAATTGAATTTCCAATGAAATTCCGTGTCAGGACTGTAATCTGTTATACATAGGCCAAACAAATAGAAAAATAAGCGCCAGAAAGGACGAGCATATTAATGCCGTCAAGCAGAAAACCAATACTTCCTCTCTAGCCCAGCATGTGCTCAACACCGGACACAAAATTAATTTTGGGAAAACAAAAACCTTAGCGAGAAATGAAAATTTCTCCGCCAGAATTATTAAAGAAGCGATAGAAATAGAAAAAAAGGCCCAACAACCTAAACAGCCGAGATGATTCCCAAAGATTACCACATGCTTGGAAACACATTTTATCGGACTTCCGAGTAAAATCAACAGAGATCCCGAGGCAACGAGATCGTTCTCCATCTATACAAGCCGTTCTACTGACGGGTCCGCAAACACGTAGCCAAATACGGGCTCTCATTGGCTGGGATGAACCGACCATAGACGTCGCGCCACCAGCAGACAAAACCCGACGGAATAGACCGACGAGCAGCATTTGTCGTCGAAACACCGTCAAGTAAACGCGTTGAAAATGATGGTTGAGATTCCATCGAAACGTCAGCGAAACCGTCCATACATACATATATATATATATATATATATATATATATATATATATATATATATATATATATATATATATATATATATATATATATATATATATCATCATCATCATCATCATCAGCCCGTATCGATCCACTGCAGGATGAAGGCCTCTTCAGCATGCTTCCAACCTTCACGGTCTTGGGCTTTCCTCTGCCAATCGGGTCCAATATACTTAACGATGTCATCAGTCCATCGTGCTTTCGGTCTTCTTCGCGGACGTTTGCGATCAAGCGGTATCCACTCCAGGATTGCCTTGGTCCATCTGTCGTCCCATCGCCTCGCTATATGGCCTGCCCATCTCCATTTCAACTGTTTTACTCTTCCAATGATGTCACAGACTTTTGTTTGTTCCCTGATCCATGCGCAGGACTTTCTGTCTCGTCTTGTAATGCCAAGCATACATCTTTCCATTCCCCTCTGTGCCACCCGAAGTTTTTGAATTGATTGCGATGTGAGTGTCCAGGTTTCACTTCCGTATGTCATAACGGGTAGAACGCACTGATCGAATACTTTTCTTTTCAGGCAAAGTGGGAGTCTGCTCTTAAACACTATGTTGAGCCTACCAAATGCCTGCCAGCCACATTTAACACGCCGTTCCACCTCCCGGGCGGTATTCCCCTCCATGGAAATCCTCTGCCCAAGATATACAAAGCTGTCCACAATCTCTAAATCCCTTCCTAAAATTGAAATTCTTCTGTCCTGAGCGAAGTTATTGAACATAACCTGACTCTTTTTCAGGTTTATTTTCAAGCCAAATGGTTCGCCAGCCCTTTGCAGTTCTTGTATGCGTCTTTGCAGCTCCTCTGGGTCTTGTGAAATGAGAATAATATCATCTGCAAATCTAAGATGGTTTAAGCTTGCACCATTGATCTTTACCCCATCCTGTTCCCAATCCAGTTTACGGAATACTTCTTCAAGGCCAGCCGAGAAAAGAATAGGCGATATTGCGTCACCCTGCCGTACACCTCGTTCTATATTAATTCCCACTTCAAGATCATCAAGGTGAATTGTGGCTGTAGCTCCATCATACATCGATTCCAATAGGTCTACATAGGCTCTCTCTACACCTTGGCTAAGCAGTGCATCCATTATCGCATGCTTTGAGATGGAATCAAATGCTTTTTCGTAGTCGATAAAAGCCAAGCACAGTGGCACATATATATATATATATATATATATATATATATATATATATATATATATATATATATATATATATATATATATATATATATATATCGGGGATAGTTGGTACTTGGTACTTGGTTTGAGCCTAGTTCCTAGAGGGCGCCTGCTACCTACTTTGTGAGGAATTAACTCGCTTAATTTCTCACAATACTCAACTCACACTTAATTTTTTTTAACCCTATATATAAATCGGGAAATATTTTGACTTCAAAATAGAGAAGAGTTATAATCCCCATGTAAAAAAGAAGATATTTTCTTCATTTTAAATAACATTGGCCGCTTGTTAATTTTTTTTTGTAAAAGTTCGTCTCGTTTATTGATTTCATCATGGTAAACTAAAGACTTCATATGACTTCACAAATGAATGTAGAACCGATTAATGTCTGGACTACGAGGTGGCCAAGGAAACTCACTACCGCGCTTAATCCATCGATGTGGAAAACGTTGATTCAAATGATTTCGCACTGCAACAGTAAAATGCGGCCCCATCTTGCATGCACCACATGTCT
Organism: Cosmopolites sordidus; assembly: GCA_031761425.1. Taxonomy (NCBI): domain Eukaryota; kingdom Metazoa; phylum Arthropoda; class Insecta; order Coleoptera; family Curculionidae; genus Cosmopolites; species Cosmopolites sordidus. The sequence goes on from JARFXV010000187.1 coordinate 318,191, forward strand.
TATCTTATGTTTAGAGGTATACCGTTCAAAAGGTCTAATAAAACATTTTCAAAAAACTGCACATATTGATTTCCATTCGTCAGTTAAAAAATCCGCATCTGGTAAAAGTTGCCTCGTCGGTAAACAATATCTTTTTTAGGAACTTGGGTCTTCTGATCCAACAAAATTCTGATCTAGTGACAATAAATTTTGAACAGGCGAACAATGCTAGGGAAACAATTTTTCTTTATGGAGAACTCTTGAAACGGTAGATTTGCTAATTCCTATAGATGCCTCCAAAGACCTAGTACTGAGTTCAGGATTTTCCGCGATTCTAACCAAAATGTCCACTTCTTGTTCTACCGTTATATGTTTCGGTCCTCCACCAGGATTGTTGTACTAAACTTGAAGAGATTCACCACTAAACACCAAATCACTTTTTTTGAATTGCTCGACGCACGTTTCGCTAACCATGTTAGCATCATCAGGAGATTATTCAATCTGTTTTAGATAAAATCATCAAAAAAAGTGATTTGGTGTTTAGTGGTAAATCTCTTCAAGTTCAGTATTTCACACCAAAGGTTCCAATAGAAGAATTAAGAATTGTAATAAAACGAACCTGTTTCGCCTAACTGAAAATTCTTTGAAAAATTTGTCGATCTGGGATGATTCTGGTCGGAGAGAGTTTTTCATATCTTCTAACTGCAGCGCGACTATAGTAATTTATTTGTGTATAAGTAAAGCATATCTCTTAAATCACGGTTAGGAAACTGATTAGTCTGGGCTTCTTAAGATATGTTTAATAGGGGAAACGGAAAACAATGACAGTTGTCACCGAGACGTAATAATTTGTACACTTTGTGATTTGCATATTTTTTAGCCATCGACAAGGTGTGCAATGGAATATTCGAACACGAGTATCTCGTAAACGGCGTGAGATATCGATATTGACCAAGGGTACTTTTTTTTTAAGTGGAATTACGACTCTTCTCTATTTTAAACTCAATATAGTCTCAGCTTTATAGGGTAAAAAAAGTATGAGTGAACTAATTTCACACAAAGTAGATAGCAATCGCCCTCTAGGAACTAGGCTCAAGCTAGTATCAAATTCAGATTTGAAGTCCTTTGAAAACCCCGATTTTGAACATGATTATCATCAATCATGATTATCTCAATTTTTCCAAAATATAGTTTCACTTTCAACACCCTGTATTTTTTTAATTACTAACATGTATATTGACATAACACATGTATTGACTAAATCATCTACTATCACCAATTGCGCTATGGCGTGTATATATATATATATATATATATATATATATATATATATATATATATATATATATATATATATATATATATACAGGGTGAATATTCTCTGAATCCACACTGACTCTCCGGTAGTATTGGTTCAAATATATCAGTCAGTCTACAAAACCAGTTTACGAATTCAGTTGGAGCGTACGCACTTACTACAGAGACATTATTGTTTCCGTCTATTCTGAATCGCACTATCCTTAGTCTTTCTGTAATTCATATTTATTATCATGGTATTACATACTGATAGCCTCACCCCATGAGTTCTTCTCTCGTTAGTTGGTTGACCTTTCCAGAAGAAGGAATAAGCGATACCAACTTCGGTAATGCACTCGTAATCCGGTCTTCTTATTTCGCGAATTCAGCGATTGCTATTTTCCAATGCTTTAGTTCATTAGCATTTAATTTACCCATTCAGGGCGAACAGAGTGAACCCTAAAATACTTAACTTAACGATCATCACAGCGCTGTCGCCTACATGCAAACATGCAACTAAGGGCTTCCAGTCTTCGCAAACCTGCCCCCACCACTTATTCATCGTCGCACATCCTCACACATCCTCCTCTTTATCTTCCGCTCACATCCTCCTCTTCTTTCATCACATCCTCCTCTTTCAATATTTAGATTCAGTCACGGGGAAAGCCTGTTGTGAGAAATGGATTGTGCATCATTTCCCGATTGTGCATGAATATATATGAATATATATATATATATATATATATATATATATATGAATATATATATATATATATATATATATATATATATATTCATGCTGGGATATATATATATATATATATATATATATATATATATATATATATATATATATATATATATATATATATATATATATATATATATATATATATTCATATATTCATATAAACTACGACTAGCCGGTCGCGTTGGTGCGGACGGTAAAAGCAGCGGCCTGCCACTGGTGTGCCGAAACCCCACTGGAGCGGTAGTTGGTTCGATTCCAGCGCTCGGGTGATTGTTTTTCTTTCTTTCTTCTGTCTGTTTACTTCCTAAATGTTTGTGATTGTTTCTAGGCAAGAGTGTAAAATCCGACTACGAATTACCCCTCAGTCACGCCAGTTAAAGGCTGGGTAAAGCCGGATGCCTTCTGAGAAGTGTTCTGATAGACTTATGGGTAGGTACATAACCGAGGGTTTATAGTCCGAGGGGGGTGCTGGCCTGGGTTTGTCGAAAGCCGATGAACACTTTACCTTTTTTTTTAAACTACGACTAAAGGTACCTTCTTATAGTTTATTTTAATTTATATTTCCAGATTTATAATTTTTACCCTAAATAATACGTAAGTACAGTGTTGCTTTAGTAATATAAACTATTTATTGACAATACCACATAAAGATCAACCTTAATGTCTATTGCATATTTCAGAATGCAAACTATGCTATACAGCGTGAAACGGTTAAGAATAAATTTTGTTTGCACTGAAAACTGTCCTCTCCATGGATAATATTCCTACTTATAAATATTTGATCTTCACCATTCTTTACTCAACTGTTCAAAAAATTAAATAATGATATACAACTCTACCGTTGGTGTAATGAAATATTTTAAACGAATATTAGACTTGAATTGAGTATATCCTCAAAATATTTGTGAATATATCACTAACTATAGCACTTTAAAGTTATTTACGTGATAATATGAATCTGTTTCAATTATTTCGTTTTTTTTGTCTTAGATTTGGAGAGATTTGAAGACATTAACATTAACACACATATTGCTCTACGACATTTTCGAAATAAATCAAAATATATAAATAAATAAACAAATATATAAAGTTAAGATGAATAATTGTAAGGGGCGCGTAACATTTAGCAATCAAATTATATATTTTGTAAAAATACTGGATGGTTGTTACGTGCCTTCGCCCTGTAAATATTAAAATATATACTTCTTATTCTATCCTATTGCATTGTATAGTGCCTCACTTGGGATTGGTCGACACAGTTCTGAATATCATTTTCATGATTGAAATGAATATAAAACTAGTTTAATTTTTATAATTTTTTACCAGAAGAAATATTATCATATTTTTATCTCGCAGTTATTTTTTGATTTATATTTATGTATTATTTATATATATATATATATATATATATATATATATATATATATATATATATATATATATATATATATATATATATATATATTTATCTGCACGTTTGTTTGAAGTTTTCATAACCATGTTAACATCAGCAGGAAATAATTTACAAATTCAGAGTTATAACGCTCATTTTTGCACACCAACAGCTCTAATACAAAAATAGATTGGTTTACATTAGAGATTTATGAGACGCATTCTCAAAATTGCGTTTTGAATTTATAATATATATATATATATATATATATATATATATATATATATATATATATATATATATATTCAAAAGTAGCTTTCATTTCAAAAGTAGCCACCCCAGTTTCAGGTAGAAATAATTATTTTTAGATGAAACGTTGAAACACGTCAATTTTTGTTTGAAGAGGGAAACATTTAAATTATATTTTTAGTTATACAAGGTACCTCAGAAAAGTTGGACATATGTCCTCTAACATTTTTTGAAACCGGCAGGTTTTTGGAAATGTTCGCGAAGAGTTCGAAAATAGGTTCTATTATTGTCTAGTCAATAATGGAGTACATTTTGAAAATTTAATAAATATTTTAGAAACCATTAGATTTGGCCATAGGATATGTAAAAGAAAAAGTGTTAATTATTTCAAGAGGACCCTGAAATATAAAAAAAAATTAGTGGTTTCCATTGAAAAAATGTAATATGACATATGGTCAGCTTTTTTGATGCACCCTGTATAATTAAAATGTCTTCCCTCTTAAAACAAAAGTTGACGTGCTTCTTCGTATGAAAATAAAAAGTTCTACCTGAAACTGGGGTGGCTACTTTTGAAATGAAAGCACTATATATATATATATATATATATATATATATATATATATATATATATATATATATATATATATATATATATATATATATATATATATATACCAGGTGTCCCATTAAGAATGGATCGCGGCCGTATCTTGAAAACTATCCCACAGCTTTGGGGAAAAAAAAATTGTACTAAAAATGATCATGAGAAATTCACCACAAATATTTTTAAGCTTCTAAAACGACCGCAAGAGTCGTGACGAGCTAAACATTTTTAAAAATCTTTTTTTTTGTGTATTTTCAAGTGTTAACCGAGTAAGAAAAATTCACAGTTATAATTAGCAAACTGTCTCCTACAACGTTGTTTTATGACATTTTATCGTAACTTCGCGAATAAAGAAGTGGGGAGGAGTTTTACCCAATTAGATAAAAAGTCGTCTAATGTCCGTTTGCCTTAACCGATTTTCCTCAATTTGGATTCATTTAAAAGGCAATTGCTGGGACAATCAGATAATCTGGGAGATAAATTATTTAGTTTATAAATGAAACCGCGAGGTGGCGTTACATTCAACAATAGCTTTTTTGAAGTTTTGTTCAGTTTTTTCAAATGGAATGGTACAGCTTTTATTACATGGCTAGAAAGGTAATTTAAAGAGGAATCATCCAGTGAAAACCCGAAATCGATATCTCTGACATGTCAAGAGATATTTCGATTTTTCTGAAAAAATCAGTTATTATTTCACTATTACCTGCACTAAGTTAAAAAAATATTAACCTAATGTTTGCCTTCTTTCACACTTTACCCAGGCTTAGGACTGGTCCAAATTCTTCGTGCCATATTAATTTGGAGCGTGTTTAAAGGCCAACGGACCAACAACGAAGATAATAATAATAACAACAGTCAAATAATATTAACAGCACAACAGTCTAATAATTAACAGAATCTGAACTTTAACGCCTTTCTAAATGTTCAGAATGCCTTCCATCCTTAGAAATGCAAAGATTTATTTTTCGACGAGTACTAAAAACGGCAGCTTCAATTTCCGCTCTTGAAATGCTGGTTATTGAATTTTGAATTCTTTCAATCATGTTTTCTCGTGTGGTAGGACGAGTTTGAAAAACAAGGTCTTTTAGTATTCCCCACAAGTAAAAATCGAGGACTGTCAAAACCGGTGAGCGCGCCGGCCACGAAAATAAACTACCCCGTCCTATCCAACGATTTGGAAACGAAGCATCCAAGAAGTTTCGAACCACCTGCAAGAAGTGGGCGGGGCATCCATCATGCTGGTACCACATTTGTCTTCTTGTTTCCAAGGAAACATCTTCCATTAGTTCTAGCAGTCGATTTTGTAAAAAATGTAAATATGTTTCACTATTCAAATGTCTATTAAAAATAAAGGGACCAATAATTTTGTCTCCCAAAACACCACATCATACGTTCACACTCCATCTATTTTGGTGGTTGATTTCTGTGGTGAAGGCATTTTGAACATTTAGAAAGGCGTTAAAGTTCAGATTCTGTTAATTATTAGACTGTTGTGCTGTTAATTTTATTTGACTGTTGTTATTATTATTATCTTCGTTGTTGGCCCGTTGGCCTTTAAACACGCTCCAAATTAATATGGCACGAAGAATTTGGACCAGTCCTAAGCCTGGGTAAAGTGTGAAGCAAGGCAAACATTAGGTTAATATTTTTTTAACTTAATGCAGGTAGTAGTGAAATAATAACTGATTTTTTCAGAAAAATCGAAATATCTCTTGACATGTCAGAGATATCGATTTCGGGTTTTCACTGGATGATTCCTCTTTAAATTACCTTTCTAGCCATATAATAAAAGCTGTACCATTCCATTTGAAAAAACTGAACAAAACTTCAAAAAAGCTATTGTTGAATGTAACGCCACCTCGCGGTTTCATTTATAAACTAAATAATTTATCTCCCAGATTATCTGATTGTCCCAGCAATTACCTTTTAAATGAATCCAAATTGAGGAAAATCGGTTAAGGCAAACGGACATTAGACGACTTTTTATCTCAATAGGTAAAACTCCCCCCCACCCCTCTATTCGCGAAGTTACGACAAAATGTCATAAAACAAAGTTGTAGGAGACAGTTTGCTAATTATAACTGAGAATTTTTCTTACTCGGTTAACACTTGAAAATACACAAAAAAAATTATTTTTAAAAATGTTTAGCTTGTCACGCCCTCTTGCGGTCGTTTTAGAAGCTTAAAAATATTTTTGGTGAATTTCTCATGATCATTTTTAGTACAATTTTTTTTCCCCCCCCAAGCTGTGGGATAAATAATTTTCAAGATACGGCCGCGATCCATACTTAATGGGACACCTGGTATGTATATATATATATATATATATATATATATATATATATATATATATATATATATATATATATATATATATTATATATAGCGAAGGAACCTTTCATGGTGAGGCATTATAGATGATAAAATGTAAATGGTAATGTTTACAAGATTATATTAAACTTTTATATGACAATGTATAAATTTAAAGTTACTAGGAAACCCTTAGTTTTGCTGATTATAACTAAATTACCAATAAATGTTCGACAAAATTAAAGAACACAAATATAAAATGTACAACACCATTTAAATATTTATTGAGTCTGTAGAAGCAGCATCGCATTAATATCCGCTTTGTCCTCCTCATTCTCTGTAATACTAAAACTGAACAAATTCTCGTTCCAATTTCAACTTTAGTTCCTGTTATGTCGGACCTGTTTCAGAAATGAAGTAAAGCATCTGCGGTTTTAATGTAATAATGAAATTAATTTATGGGTTTCAGCTGCTTTCTATGTTTTCTGGATTAGATTTTGATGTTAATTAACGTAGTAGTTTATAACAAAAAAACATACAAAGCAATTTTGCACATATATAATTTTATAATGTAATAGAGTTCCTTTTTTTTTGTTATTACAACTGTGTGTTGTAACGTTGTTCCAAGATTCTTTTGGACGTCTTCATAGCTTTGTACCTGTTCTTTTTGCTGCCAATATTTATTTAGCCGTAGTCCCTCGCCCCCATTCTTTGCTTATATGTCATTGTTCTATAAATTCCTCTACATTTTTTATGTTTAGATATTCTGATATTTTCACCTACTGGTCGTACCCTTCTAAGGCATTTCATCTCCATCGTCTGCAATGTTTGTTTTTCCTGTTTAAAGACGATCCATATTTCTCATCGATATGTAAAAATGGTGTATATACACCGCTTTATATACATTTTGTTTGTTTGCTTTATTATTTCTTTTCTATTCAAAAATCCTTTGTTTATGACATAACACATAGATGAAGAAGACTTCGATCTGACACTTTCCAGCGAGAATTTTTTTGAGGTCTGAGAATAGGAAATAGTCGCTGGGGGTAGGTTTGGAGAATACGGTGCATGAGGAAGCAATGCGAAGTACAATTTATGCCATTTAGGCATCGATTGCGAAGGATTTGTGACACGGTTCATTGTCTTGGTGAAACAGTACTATTTGGAACCTTTTGTTTCTATCTCGTCCCTCAACCGCACCAATAACGCTATGTAATATTCCATGCGCATCCCAAAATAGTGAGGCCATAACCTTGCCTGTCGATGTTTGTATTTTTGGTCACTGTGAACGACTTTCGATGGTTTCTATCCACTCAGCCGACTGCCGATTTGACTCCAGAGTGTAGTGAAGGTTCTATGTTTCGTCCATTGTCACATACCGCGTGAAAAAAAATCTTTTTAAACATCTCCAAACTGTGCTCAGAATCATCAATAAGTTGTTGTTTATGGTGCGTTGTGAGCAAACGCTGTACCCATTTCGACAGCAATTTACGCATCCCCAAATGTGCGTGCAAAATGGTGTAAACACCTCCTTTCCATGTCTTCATATCAGTTATCTCCTGCAGCTTTATTTCACAGTTTTGCGAAATAAGTGTGTGAATTTTTTTGTTCTCATTTTGACGTCCAGAGCGTTGAACATCATCGCTGCTTTGAATTAAGCCTTTGAATTAAACTTTGAAAGCCACGTTTGAATTAAGTATACCAATCAATTATAGTTGGTATTCCTGGGGTAGAGTCCGGGTAATATTTATGAAGCCATTGTTTTGCTTCAACGGTATTTGTCTTCATCAAACAGCAATGCTTAACCAACACACGACTTTTTTTCCATTGTTTTGAAAATAACAAAAATAGCGTCACTTCACGCTCAACTCAAAAACTAGTGGACAAATAGTCATGACATTTTGACACATGACATTTGAAGGTTGGTACAATCAACCACTGGTAAGGATTTTTCGTAAGTGACGCCATCTATATGTCAAACCGAGGACTTATTGACCGATGTGTTAATAAATTATATTTGTTTTCCTTTTCTATTCTTGTTTTCTCTTTTCCTCTAATATAACACCGTAATATAACACCGAGATTTTTAAATCTTGTGAATAATGATTTTACATTGCTGCTTACCTCTTTGTTTATTTGATCTATAAATATTACAAATATATTTAATTGAGGTAGCCGATACTTAAACGAAATTCATTTTAAATATTTAAGTATATAATTTCCACTATATTTAAAATTGTATGCATAACAATTGTTTCGACATACAGATAATATTAGGGAAACCCATTTTTTCAGCGTTTAGCAGGGCAATTAACTTTAATAACGGCGAACCATTTTTTGTCATATTAATTTCTCTCAACCGGAGTAGATGCCATGGAAGGAAAAAAAGTAGAACAAAGGCGCTAGTTGTAGATTTTTTACGAAAAATATTGTTAATGAAATGAAAATAACGAAAATTATTTATTTTAAATAATGAAGTGGGTTTAAGAGGTGCTTTTAAAATGTTTTTTGTTGCTGAGGAAGAACAGAAAGTATAATATTAAAATGTTTAAAAGATACGACGAACAAATATCGATAAACGGAATCTAAGGAAAATTTTATTCATATTTTTGGTGACAAATGGTGCCAACATTCAATAATTAAACATAAAAATAAAACTTCTTAAATTTAAATAAATTATAGTCATGGTGGGTTATAGGATTTTAAAAAAGGCGTATAATCGTCGTTAAATTAAGGTTAAATCGGCAAACACTAAGAGTTTTATACTTAGTTAGGATCTAACTTTATTAAAAAAATACCTGTTCTATATTAAATAATATTCATGTATACATGTCACTGCATATTTCATTCTTACATAGAATCACAAATACATAGCTACTTATAACGAATTTTCTTTATAGTATATAATTAATCTTCCAGTGTACAACATTATATTACTAATACACCTTTTTGGTTACATATTCTTATGTAAGATAATGGAGGATTGATTACATATGTCTTTCTAATTTTATAAGTGTTACAAAATAATGTTATTTTAATATAAATCATTATATTCGTGTAAAAATTATTAAATAAACTTAAATGTACATATTCAATCTTCAATATTCAATAATTTTGTGTATATCCTTCTATATGTTAGTACTTATTTTATTTAAAAAATCTGAGTTTGTACTAAGCAATTCAACACTATTTACGATATTACCACTATGGTGTAAAAAAATATTTGAGTTTTTTTCCTTTGTTGATAAATAAGAGATTACACTAGTCGACATGATTTTTATAACATTGAGAATGTCCTTTTTAGCCGAGCACGTCCCATTTTCAAGTGGCTGCTTCTCCTTTATATCATGGAGTTATTGAAATTATTTGTACCTGACTTTCAACTGGACATCGTAGGAATTTAAGTAATGTCTGAATGATTGTGACGGGTCATAATTTTTTTTCTGGTTTTTTCGCCACAATCTACAACTTAAAAAATATCAACAATATCTGTTTTTATGTAAATAAAGAATCACTGATTCTTTTCTGTAATAAATTTAACGAACAAAATTAAAAAAAAATATAAAGTTCTAAAATAAATACAAACTTTTAACGTTGCGGGAGGTATTCTCCCCCGTTCGTGTTTGGCGAAAAACCCAAAAAAAAGGAAAAAAAATAAATGTAGGAATTACCACAGGACCAAGGAGGGGGGTATTTCCACATTTTTTCTATAGTTTAGTTTATTTCTGTCTCGTTTACAATACTGTCAGTGGTTTTACAAGTCGATTTTATATAAAATGGCAAATTCTAGTCGTCGATTATGCAAAAATCCAGCGGGTAAGTTTTATGATATATGCGGATGATTTATTTTAAAGTCATAAGATAGCCGAGTAAGTCAAAACAGCCTATCAAATTGTAGAGCAAGAAAAAATTGAGCTCCTCATGTTTGCTGTGAGAGTTATCACACCAATTTAGTACATCGCATGAAAAATTCTATGCCGTTTACTGTTCCTATGATGTCGAGAGAATGTACTCACCATGTAAGTGATTATTATTTTTGTATCACTACAATTCAGTGTCCAAATTTGCCTTCTGCACTTAAACCAGTTCGTCATAGCTACCGATACCGACTGCACCTTTAAACCTAGACAACCTGTTTCTCGATGATTCTAATTCCTCATCAGGATCTGATCCACAACTTCCTGTGAACTTCAGTCAACTTCACAACACACAGTGTGAACTAAATAATTTGGTTCACAGACTTGGTTCCAGACTCCAGACTAGTGGAACCTTTTAAATAAAAATGCAAATGTTTCACTTTACCGAAAACAGAAAGTAATGTTTTCTAGTTTTTATAAAATTGAAGGATCGCTATGTGTCTGCTGTAATATAGATGGTTTAATGAATGAGCTTAATATAGAACGTGTAGTTTCCGAGTATTTTCATAGATTTGTCGAAAATGCCAGCCTAAAAGCAGTTTTGCTTTATATTGGAAATAAAAACCCATTTATTTCTTTAGCCCATTCAGTGACAATAAAAGAAATCTATGACAAATTAGCAATCATACTAAATCGCGTTAAATATGAACAGCAGTGGCGGATTTACACATTTGCCGTCTGTAGGCTGTTCAGATTTTCTGGCCCTACCGACCTTTACAGTTCGATACCCTAGTTTACAATCATATTAATTACAATTTTATTTACAAGAAATTGTAACTTTATGATTTGTGCACTATCGTCCTACTAGGGGATCTGGAAGATCGGTGTGTCATTTCCCAGATTATTTTTACGACCCAACGATTTATTTAAGATTGCACAAAAAATAGTTTTTGGGTATATTTCTGGGGTAATAAAAGATCAATCATGTACTACTAATAAGGCGGGGTAAGATATGCCTTGATACTACTTACACAATAATGTACATTCGGTAAATGTAATTAAATAATTTTTATTGCGTTTACTTATAGTTTTACGCGCGTTTAGTGTGCTTTACTTATAGTTTAGTTTAAAAACAATAGATTTGATTATCTGGTAATATTCCGGCTGATGATGAAATTCAATTAATTAAGTTATGAAAGTTTTACAATACCTTTTTGTGCGATTTTCTATTCGCAAAATCATCAATCATATCGTCGTATGAAATCTTGTTCATTAGTTCTGACTCTATGCACAAAAGAGATAAGGCGTTTAGCTTTACTTGGCTTAAGGTAGATCTTAGATAATTTTTTACCCGTTTTAAACAAGAAAAGCTTGTCACACTCGAACAATTTGTCACTGGTATACATAGAGCCATGCGAACTGCTATATCCAGGTTTGGATAAACGTTTGCAAATTCTGTTTTCCCAGGAATGAAGAATGACTTTTCAATGATCTAGAATCTAGTTTTACCAAAATTCTTTCAGAAGATAGGTGGCATTGAAAATGTATGCATTCTTGAACTAAGTCAGTCTCTAAATCATTAGGATAAATTTCTTCCTTGATGACAATTCACCCATTTTGGTCAGAAATGAAAACTTTTCATTGAACCTGTTGTAGGCCTTCTGCCGTTTTTCTTATTCGGATACGAGTCTACCAATGAGGACGAAAAATGTGTTAGCCCTGAAAGTATTACTGGCAGTCATTCTAATTTCTTCATCGGGTTTTTCATCATTTTTTTTTCCTTTTCGGTTGTCCTTTTTCCATGTCTTTTGTATACTGCTCCGACATGCTTAATTCTATCGCCTTCAAATACTTAAAATGTTTTCGTTTAGCTACGAAAAACTTGCAAAGAGATTCGTAAAAATCGGTAACAGTGACCAAATCCACGGTAGAAGCCTGAATTTGAACATTTACTTTGTTTATTCTTCAAAAAAAACATTCCGCACAGCGATCATTACCGCCGTTTCCAATTTTTCTAAATTCAAAAGTATTCTCGAAAACATAGTGAGAGCAATTACAGCACAAAGAATAAGATGGTATGGACACGTAATGAGAAGAGACAGGGATACGCCAATAAGAGAGATAACAATATGGAAACCAGCACAGAGCAGACCGAGAGGGAGACCCAGGGTCAGATGGAGACAGCAGACTCGTTGCTTCGTTTTGCGTTACAGGCTTTTTGGGGTAATCATCCTTGATTGATTCCAATGTTTTAAGAACGTCGAGCCAAGAATCTCTCAAACTTCTACATGCGTCCTCTCTAGTTGACCAACGTGTCAGATTTACTCTCTTTAGCGTTTTCCCTTTTCCGATTTCAGTCGTTCATTTTTGCCAGCGTTGTGTCGAACAAAAAAATGCAGATTTCTTGAAGCAACATAAAGAAGCGACAAGCTTTTGTGTAAGATTCAGTAGCTGCAGTTGCCACTAAATTTAAAGAGTGGGCAGAGCAAGGAATCGAAAAAGCAAAAGGTGTTTGGCTTTGAATTTTTACCCTGTAAACCACTGTACACACCAGACATGTTCGCGGCATTATCATATGATTGTCCACGACAGTCTTCAATATTTATGTCCAGTGTTTGGTGTTCCGAAATATTGACCGAAAACATTTATCCAGCTTTATGTCCCAATAAGGGCAAAAACTTGAGAAATCTTTTACACGGTTCGCTTGTTTCCAAGACGTATCTAATGACTAGGGTAAGTTGGTCTACAAGTGTTATATCTGGTGTTGAATCGATTATTATAAGACTTTATGACCCATCAAGAGAATAAACTGATCACAAGCGATCTTTGGTAAGTAACTAGTACTTCCAGATCCCTGATTCCCAAATCATTTAATATGACTGACTAAAAAAGGATCGAATTCAGCAACAGTTTCAAAATCATACAATAATTTCCGTTATTCGGATCACCGAACTTTTCATTTTTTCCTCTGAAAGCGAGGCATCTTGAACACAGTCGCTTCACTACGGCAACAACCCTCTTCAGAAACAGAACGTTTCTCAAATAAGTAATTTCTTCATTAATCTGGACATGTAGTAAATCTAAGTGGTGAAACAAATTACATGTTGAATTATTATCTGCCACCCTAGGCTCTAGCCTACTCAGCCTGCTAGTAAATCCGTCCCTGATGAACAGTATTAGTGGGGATTTATATTGGGGATTGATATTTGTGGGGATTTTAAAGTGATAGGAATATTGCTAGGACTTCAAGGGGACTTTACAAAGTATGGATGTTTTTTGTATCTATGGGACAATAGGACAACAAAAGAACATTACAGTAAGAAAGATTGGCCTCATAGACTATAAAATATGCCCCACTCGTCAACCCTAAAGGGTGTTTCTTCCGCCTCTCCATATTAAGCTTGGACTAATAAAAAAGTTTGTCAAAGCCATGGACAAAGAAGGTAATGATTTCATGTACCTAAAAGAAATATTTGCTCAATTCAGTTAGGCAAAACTAAAAGAAGGCATATTTATTGGACCTGAAATAAGGAAGCTTCTAGTTGATTTCCGTTCAAGAAAAATTAATAGAAGGTATTTTGTAAGTGGTAATAGGTATTTTGTAAGTGTAGTGAAAGGAAATAAATAAATTTGGGTGCAGTAAGCGACCGACAAGGAGAGTTTCACCAGGACATCAGGAAGATGAAAGTTTTTGTCCCTGTATGTTTATATTAAATAAATATTAGATTGTAAAAATATGTTGTCTTCTTTTTTTGCCCACCACCGACCTTCTGTAAAAAAAAGTACGTGATTAGTAGAGTTAGCGGGGTTCTGTGACACTTTCAAGGTCAAATATAGAAAATGGCATGTTCTAACCACATCAGCCATTCTTCGGCCAACGCTGACAAGCCGCGGCAAGGTCATTGATGAATTACCTAACTTCTTTACCTCACCTACGCTTACATGATCTGTAAATTAGTTTTGTTTCGTAAATTACTCGTGCTTACAGTAATTAGTTTATAATTTGCAGATTTAGGACTACAAAATACTTTATTGCACTTATTTTCATCAATGTTACCTCAAAATAGTTTAAATTTCTTGACCTGTGTAATGGTTTCGATTGATTGCGCATTGGCTCTTGTTGAAATATAGTGGCAATGATAATGATTCAAGAAAAACTGATTCGACCTTGCGACCATTCTCAAAGAAAATGGAAAACGGTTAGATATCAATCGCAAAGGTACTGACGTAACAACAAAATGACATAAGATATTAGATTGTGAATCGACTCTGGTTTCCAACACCACCTCTTAAAATTAAGAATTATTAACCGCTACACCTGCTATTATAAAAAACTTTATAGCTATTCAAACAATCAAAATAACTGAATAATTGTAAGAATTTCAAAATGTTTTCGTATCCATTTAAATATTTATTGACCCGGAGGGAAGTTGTAGTTTGTACTTAATCATTTTCCGAAACACTTCCCCTTTCGCCTTCAATTTCTCCCTGCAATTCCAGAGTTTAACAAATTTTCACCATAATTCCAACTTTGCCTGCTGTTATATTGGACTTGTTTCGGAAATGAACTAAAACATCTGCTGTTTTAATTAAATATGAAATTAATTTATAGTACACAATTCCCCATTATGTTTCGCAGATTACATTTTAAGGTTAACAAATGTTTAGGTTTCCAAGAAAAACCATCTTCAGTTCTACTTTACTGTATTATTTTATGGCCCTAGTTTAAAACAACATAAATTTTTTTGTTGATACGATATCTTACAGATGTTTTATACTTTTTTTAGTTTTGCAACGGGTGTTTGAAATTGGACATTTTTTTTTAATTCATGAATTTGCAGTATGGTCTTATTTCAGAATGAAGTTTATAAAAATATAATTAATAAAAGTGTAATTTATAAATACAATCGTCCATCTCAAAGCACTATCAATCGAATTGTTCAAATATTTAAAAGAAACTGATTCGGTAGAAGATAAAAGAATAGCAATATATAGAGTAGACTCGGGCAAGACCGATCTACCGGGCAATAACGATTAGTAAGATATTTCTAAAGCGGATAGGAATGAAATCTGGCAAAATTACTGACAATTACTGAAATCTTGGGCAAACACTGGCAAACTTTTCTCGAATAGGTATGTAATAAGTGTTTAATTGTTTAAAAACATAACTGCAGGGCGTAAAATACTTAGTAGGCCTCCATAATAATGAAGAATTTTAGTCAAAAATCTTATTTCATATCAAAAATTTTGCTTTGATAGAAAGATGTTTGGTTCCTTATACAGGTAACCTTAAAAAAATATCGACCCTAAAACATTGTTGACATGTACTAAATAAAATATGAATATTTAGCATATATTATTTATTTATTATTAGCAAGCGTATATTTAGTAAGAGCAATTAGGCAAAACCAACAATAATTTTGTTATAACTATGAAAATTTAGTTTGTAGCTTTTACCTATCTATTATTATGGCATTACTTAATGTTTGGTAATATTGAGGTTAATTAAGAACTCGTCATTTATTTCTATGTTTCATAATACTTCCGTTTTATTTTGCAGCATATAAAATGGTTTTCAAATATCAGCGAAAATCTGCCAGAGGCGAATCATGGAGTGAAGAAACAGTGACAAAACAATAATTTTATCGCGTTGTTATATTGAGTACAACTTCATTTTTATAAATGCCATACATTACACATCTGAAATAATACCAGATCTAGGCAATTTCACAACGCCATCTGTACTTAATTAACGGACATAAGGACAGACGGACGGACCGAATGGACAGACCGACAGATGGACAGACTGAACAGACTGAACAAACCGGCCTTACTTTCTTTTCTATCTTCCTGTTTTTTCTCTTTCTTTTCTCATTCTTTTCTCTCTTACTGTCTTTTCCCTTTCTTTTTCTCATTTTTCACTTATTCCCACTTTTATTTCTCCTATTTCACGTTTGATTTCTTGTTATCAATTAATGTTTATATAGTTCGTTCAGACTCCTTAATTTTAGGCTCAATATTAAGGCGCTAGGGTTTATTACTGGTTGCTTATGTATGAAGAGATTAGGTTGTACTATTAGTTGCCTAATTGCCCCGTATTTTTAGTTATCTATATAATAACTACAGCCCGAACTTAGGAAGAAGATTTTTTAATATATATTATCCCTACGATGTTCACTAATATTAAATTGTTTGTTCTAGGTGATAGCAGGAAGCAGTGAAAGTATGAAGAATGGTGTATTAACGTTTATTGAAATAATATTTTACATGAATTATATATGTATATTACAATAAAATGTATGTTGCAATATATTATTTGTTTTCTTTGAGAAAGGTACTTTGATAAATACTTCTTGACAATCAATTTGGTCCGGTGCTGTCTGCTCTGCGCTGTTCTCAGTACTGAAAATGGAAGAATATATATATATATATATATATATATATATATATATATATATATATATATATATATATATATATATATATATATATATATATATATAGCATTTGGTCTTGAAGAAGTATTCCGTAAACTGGATTGGGAACAGGATGGTGTAAAGATCAATGGTGCAAACTTAAATCATCTTAGATTTGCAGATGATATTATTCTCATTTCACAAGACCCAGAGGAGCTGTAAAGACGCATACAAGAACTGCAAAGGGCTGGCGAACCATATTTGGCTTAAAAATAAACCTGAAAAGAGTCAGGTTATGTTCAATAACTTCCCTCAGGACAGAAGAATTTCAGTTTTAGTAAGGGATTTAGAGATTGTGGACAGTTTTATATATCTTGGGCAGAGGATTCCAATGGAGGGGAATACCGCCCGGGAGGTGGAACGGCGTGTTAAATGTGGTTGGCAGGAAGTTAGTAGGCTCAACATGTTGTTTAAGAGCAGACTCCCACTTTGCCTGAAAAGAAAAGTCTTCGATCAGTGCGGTCTACCCGTTATGACATACGGAATTGAAACCTGGACACTCACATCACAATCAATTAAAAAACTTCTGGTGGCACAGAGGGGAATGGAAAGATGTATTCTTGGCATTACAAGACGAGACAGGAAGTCCTGCGCATGGATCAGGGAACAAACAAAAGTCTGTGACATCATTGGAAGAGTAAAGCAATTGAAATGGAGATAGGCAGGCCATATAGCGAGGCGATGGGACGACAGATGGACCAAGGCAATCCTGGAGTGGATACCGCTTGATCGCAAACGTCCGCGAAGAAGACCGAAAGCACGATGGATTGATGACATCGTTAAGTATATTGGACCCGAGTGGCAGAGGAAAGCCCAGGACCGTGAAAGTTGGAAGCATGCTGAAGAGGCCTTCATCCTGTAGTGGATCGATACAGGCTGATGATGGTGATGATGATGAGCGCGCTGTAAACCACACACACCCATTACTTTGTTTTCTATACATACACTCCATTTAACGTCACATATACCTCAAACATTCATTGTCTATACACAAACCTCATGAATTTATTACATCTGCAAGCCTTCGTACATACTAATATCTGCATAGACTCAAATCTACCTTACATTTACAGTTCATACTTGTGTTAATATACTCTCTAGATGTCCAACGTAGTAACAACTGATTGACATCACAACTTTGCCTGACAGGGTTGCCTCTTCAGATGAACCTGTTGAAAATGTTGACTTAATTTTTTTATTTTTTTAGAGTTTCATCATTTCATTAACTGATTAAATATTCCGTCTTTAACTAAACAAGCACTTAATAAATTTATTTTTATATATATTTATCATATATTATTTATATCATTTATATTAATATAAAATGCGATTGCGATTAATGCGATTGCAATTAATATAAAATGCGAACGATAAACAGATGATCGAAACTGAAAGTAAACTTTGGTTCTGGAAATAGTGAACACTGGTGAATGGCTATACATCCTCGTTCAAGAGTTCTTTCATTTTTGGATAGAAAACGAATTGGAAAGTTCAACGATTACATCTCAGTCCCAAATAAAAACTAAATAGTTTTCCCGTCAGCTGTATTAATTCACTTGCAATTATGAAAGTAACTTTTTTTAATATACGGAATGTATTGCAATGGGTTTTCCGGAAAGTTGGTAGGAATTTTACGTTAGCTGTTCTTTTAGCTTGCTAATAATAATAAATAATAATGGTAATTGCATATTAGACTGATTATTCATTTGCATAAACTGTGTGCGTTTCTTTTTCTTTAAAAAAATCTCTACTGACCCGACACTTACATACAGAAACAACATACGAATTTAAAAATATGATAAAACTTACGTATCGCATTGTCCATCTTGCAATAAAATCGCCGTCGTTCCATTTTATGAACCATTATCATTTGATAGACTGTGAATGCTTGTATCTCACATCAAATGAAACATGTGTACATGTTGAAAAGGACGCAATACGTAAGGACGTAACCGTTAAATTTATCCAATCTCCCTTAAGTGCTGTAATCTTAAGATTTTAAAGACATGTAGCTTGGAATGGAATATTAATAAACCAAATATCGGTTATGCCATTAGATCAAACTGAGCGACTTGATTGTTCAAGGTTCAACAATATTAAAGGGTTTAAGTATAATATGTTCAAAGCAAAGTGAGTTGCCGAAGAAAAAGTTTTTAGATCGAGCAGGAAAATGTCCTTGCAGGAAAAACTTTCATCATTGTTAAAGGTTATAACAAAAGTATTTGCGTTTTTTCTTTGTTTATAAATAAAGTACTAGGCTTTACTCCTCAGATGTTAAATCAAATTTCACCATTTTGCTCCGACAAATAAACATTCCTTCTTCAGTATTAAAGTGATTCCGCTACTAAATATTCAGTACGAGGTTTTTATCGACATTAAAAGAGTAAAATAAGTTAATAATACGAATTACTCTAAAGTAATAAATAAACAATGAGTTAAAAAGGCTTTAAAGCGACACCGTATCAATCCGCACTGTTCCACTCTGTTTTACAAAGCTCCGGAAGGGAGACATGAGTCCTGATGATAGCAAAAGATCAGCTCATTCACGGTTTCTCGATGATGACGTTTTAAGAGCAGCTGTTGCTGCAGGTCCTAGAACAAACACTACGAAGCCTTCAAGGGAATCAGGAGTACCTCACACTAGAGTTAGCCGGCATTTGGGAGGCATAGCACTAGTGCTAAAGAGCTGTACTAGCATCCCTCTTAAACAGTGACCGCGCAAACCACACGTTGGGTTAAAGTGCGTAAAATTCTGTTCACAAACTCTATAGATTTTCGACTGATCAAACAGATTTCTACTTGCAACGAAAAACCAGTTTATTCCAACAATACAACTAACGTAAGGCAGTGGGTTATATCCGGGCAACCAGCTCTTTCGGTACCAAGGCGACAAACAATTGTCAAAAAGAATATGTTGTGTGTTTGGTGAAATTTTGAATAATTCACTTCGTGTTGGTTCTTAATGCTAGGGCGATAAATTTAGAACTTCACTCAGTTCAATTTGAGAGAGAACACACCGTTCTGAATGGAAAATATCGGTAAAAAAGTCCACCTGCGGCAAGGCAACATATAACTAAAAGTTTTCTCTTGATAAAACCAATTGAAAAATCTTATGTTATAGTAGACCTTTGAACTGGGAAATGGTATATCTTTAAAAAACTATTGAATTGATTTTATACTTTTAATGCACATACGCACAATAAAAAAAAACAACACAAGTACATAATAAGATTAAGAAAAAATTAAACTATAAGAAAAAAACACAGGAAGGTTTAGGGACTGTGATTCACCAAACCTTACCATGGACAATCAAAAAAAACTGAACAAGTTCTTCTAACTTACACGAGCTCTTCTCCAGTTCTTAGTAACTTTAAATTAGATGGTACTAAGTCTACTGAAACAATATTAAGCAAGGAGAGGAGATAACTTAAAAGTAATCAAATAGGATTAATTAACATATGTAAAATCAACAATAATAAATCAGCTCGAACGGCAAATTGTTTATTTCCTGATGGTACTCAGAGAAGTAGATAATTTAACAAAAGAAAAGTGAAACACTAACTCAATACAAAAATATATTAAAATTTATTATCTGGCCTTATTTTTCGATTGTCCCTCCGCTTGCCTGTCCAGTACTGGGGTATCCAAATACGATGAGTAGCCTACTGGCAATTCGGTTTGGGGGTCCCCAAAAGTCTGGAACCTCACTGAACAGGTACTCTGCTAAGTCGTCCCAAAGAGAGTCTGGTTTCGGTAACGGTTGGGCTCTGAAATAATTATTTCTACAACGGCCTAGTCCCTTATTGACGGGATTATTTAATGTCCGGGTCATAAAACCCTCTCTGTCCGAAGGGTAAGGCGTGAAGACGTCCGTTCACCTCGAGATTTGAAGTTAGACTCTCTTGGCCTTGTCCTAAACGATACAAATGCGCTTTGAAATACAATTCACCCAAAATGAACTTACCAGTAGCGGCCGATATTTTGAAAACGTTATAAATGCAAGACATATCTGATCCCCTCGAAAATTAACGGCTGGGGCTCTGAACATATTCCACACACCGCATACAGCACCGACCTCGCTCCGGCGAATTAAAGCTTCGCTTTGTGAAGGAACAAAATGCAGTACCGAAGAAAAGATAAAAACTGTGTACGACTAGTTTTTTTCCTCTAAAGGTTCATCGTGGTATCGAAGATGAACAGGCTCAAAAATGGGTTGAGGTCATAGAAAACAACGGCCTATATTTCGAGGAGTAACCTCCAGGTATACAATTTTTAAACAGTTAGTACCTCAAAAACTCAAGGACTTTTATTCAATTTTCACTATATTATATTAATATGACGTATTTCGCTAATACAGTAAAAAATGTAATAAAAAGTTTTGTTTTAAAGTAATTTATAATGTATTTTTATCAAGTAAACGTTGAGACCGCAAATACTTTTACTACACCATAGCATATGCCAGTGGCGGCTCGTGAGGGAGGGCGTTGGGGCGCCGCCCCTCCAGCATTTATCACAGCAAACAATTTTTCAGAGCAAAACACCATATTTTAGTTCCTTTCAGTTTCTTTCCTTTAACTCATTTTCCCGGTTCACCTAGAGTTTCTAAAGCACGAAAATTAAAAAGGAGGATGGGGAAACAAAAAAAAATCTTCAGCAGCACTATTTTCTTCTACACCCTCCCGCTTTAAAAACCCACGAGCCGAGAAGCACGAGATTCTTTTCTGTAATAAATTTGCCTAACGAATTTGTCTCCATTTGGTTTTTGTTTTTACCCAGTGATTCTTTATTTATATAATTTTTGATATTTTTTCAGTTTTAGATCGTGACGAAAAACCCAAAAAACGAAAAAAATATTAAAAAAAACAATAATTCTGGTGTAAAGCAATTAAAATATATTATATTTTATTTGTATTTTGTAAACATTTTCACAAGTACTGAACACACAAGATTCACCGTACAATATTATTCATACCTTCTATAAAATATGTTTTATATCAGTTCAAGGTAAAGGTAGAAAAAAAGCGAATCGACAGCAAAAAAGCACGATAACAATGAAACACAAATCTGCTCGGTTGGTCGCTGACAAAAATGTTACTGGTCTCCTCGATCCATTGAAAGTAGACGGTTCAGACCGCCAAAAATATTTTTATATATAAATTTCCCATGCAATTCCTTCAAGTCGAAATATAGCCCGCGGTTCAGATTCCGCATGACTGTCACGTCGCCTCATCGGTAAACAGGGATGGTAACTGCAAACATCGCCAGTAGCACCGTCAGGGGTGCTTTCGGGGGTTGTGGGGCTACGTTCCGCCCCGAGCTAAGAGCTGACGTTGAGGGCAATTGCTCGCCTGAAACAAAGACCGTGTTTCGATATCGTCTTTTTTTTCTTTTACTTGAAAATTAGAATGAAACTGACTTACCAATGTTAAGCGAATGTTAACAAAATATAAATTGGATGTTTATGAATTTATGGTATGGCCAACAATCAAAATTATATATAATCAGTGTCAAAATGTTAAACAGACGTGTACAATTAATTTTAAAAAGTTTGACTATATCGTCATGACTTTAGTCGATCCTTCATCCGCTCTCCAGGCGTTCATATTGAGCCGAACTGATGACAGCTTTAGGCCAGAAACCAGTCTTGGCAGACGCTTGCAGGCGCTTTGGATAGCCGATGTAGGAATGGCAAAACACCAACATGGAGCACGGGTGAACTATATATATATATATATATATATATATATATATATATATATATATATATATATATATATATATATATATATATATATATATATACAGCCCTTGTCCATATTAATGTGACCACTTGAATTGATTAGGTAAAATTAATTTTTCGGCTTGCTTTTTAGAAAATTGTGTGTGTATATGTGTGATATATGGATGATAAAAGTTACTGAAAATGTTAAAGGCTCTTTTATTATTATGTTCATCACTTTGTACAATTATACTCATAGGCACACAAATCTATATTTTATTTAATATTTTGTAATAATGCCCTTGGACCTTTATGACTGCACTTACTCGTCGAGGCGTACTACGAATGCAATTAAGACACCTTTCTTTGAAGTGTTTATTACGATTCCAATGGAAAATTATTCTTTCTATTAATTGTGTCTTATTTGTGATATTTTCCTTGGCAATTTCACGTTTCAAAAACTCCCAGACATCCTCTATTGAATTCATGTCCGAATATTCTGTTCGTTAATGAATTTTTTCAATCCTGCTATATATTATCACGTACCTTTTCCCAATCGTTGACAGTAAAACCTTGATATTTTTTAGCCCATGCTAAATGTCTTTTCTTCATCTGGTCCGTAAGTTTTAGCTGTTTCACTGGTCCGTAAGTTTTCGCTTTTTCACTGGTCGGCGACTATCAACCAATCTTATGAATCTGTATGAATGTATCTATGTTTATGGAGTTAAAAATTATAAATACTTTCACAAATCAACAAGAAAGGATAAACCAGGCGATATAAATTTTTAAATAGCCCTCGTAAAAAAGTCGTGACAATACTAACTGATTGCCTCGGGTATTTATTGACAAAAAACCTTCCAAATTCGAATGGAACATAAGTGATAAGTTTCCTGTTCGTCACTCACCTGGATAATGGACGATGACTTGAACACTGGCTTGACGGGCGTTGGAAGGCACGCAGGAATAGTTGCCGGAGTGGATCGGTAGGGCTCTCTGAAAGATGAGTTCGGTCCCCAGCCGGCCCTCCCTGACCACAGCTCCGTCTTTCAGGTCGTAATTTATCATTCGGCTATCGTGATACCTGTAACCGAATATTTTCCGAGTTACAAACGAAATATGGGCTTTTTTGAGCCGAAAGGGTCGATGTATTCGAAACAGAAACCTATTCGTTCCATCCCTTGATGCCTCTAAAGTTTCAAAGTACATTTTCTTAGTAAAATTTAGTTATTTAATTACTTTCAGAACTAATCCTGGGTTAAGGTTTGTATATTTTCATAGTGTATATACTTTGTTATGAAAGAAAATGGAAAAAAGTATATCTGTAGTCAATTGGCTAAATTGTGGAATCAGGTGTGGAAAACACCCGTAAAAGCTGTCGTATACTTTTGGAAACTTACGACGACAATGTTCCAACGCAAGACCCTTGTGGTCGTTGGTTTAGACGATTTAAAAGTTGTGATTTCAACTTGAAAAATAAAGAACGCCCAGGTCAACCGAAAAATTTGAAGATCGAGATCGATTTACAAGCATTGTTGGAAAAAGGCGATATACAAACTTAACAACAAATAGCAGACAGGTTAAATATTGTTCGTCGAATCTTTTGTGATCGTGTGTATGCCATGGAAAAGATCCAGAAGGCAGGAAAATATGTGCCAGATCAGCTGAACCATAAACAAATGGAAAAACGTAAAATGGGGTGCAAAGTGACATGAAAAAAAGATTTTTTTGCATCGGATGGTGATACCAAAACGCAGAAAGAATACAATACTGTGCATTTGGTGGGATCAGACCGAGACCCCCCTGGTTTTCATTGATGTCTCACGCACTTTCCATGAAACATTTACAATTACGGAGATGTCGAAAAGAAAATGGCTTGATAATTGAACCATCTCAAAAGAGGTATGGTTTTTCTGAGAGGGTATCCACAAATTGCCAGAGAGATGAGAAAAATGTGCAGCTAGTGAAGTCACCTATTTAGAATAAACCATTTTTTATCTTTCTCTCCAATTAAACGTTTTTTTTTTTCAAGAAAACATTAAGAATTACTAACCACCACACCTAGTAATATACTGCGAGCAGAATGAAGATGGCTGAGCCTCTACATCCATCGCGACTACCTATACAAAATATAGGCTCATTAGTAAAGTAAACTGAGTTCCATTGCAGATTCCATTCAATTCTGGTTTGGTACAATTATTGGTTAAATTACTCACTATGTGAACTAGAATTTACTTCTTGCTTTTAATGAAACCATAAGTGCTAATATTATTATACTCACCTTACTAGATGAAACATGGTTTTGATTTATAAACGTATGATTCTTACCAAAAAATTAATCGAATAAGCTAGTCTAGATCGTATTACCTTACCCACTATATTCTCCTGATGCTGTCTGACAGTGCAGTGTTAGGAGAATACCTATTTTTCAGGAATACCCATCTTTTATTAGTATCTTTTCAGGAATACCCATCTGTTATTGCCATCTCTTCAGAAAATTTTCTTCGTAAAGAAGTGTAGAGCTGTGTCTACTGCGACAGCTATCAAAACTGCACTCCACGAATGCTTTAATACTTCCTGACAATGCAGCATCAAGAGAATACCTATCTTTTCAGGAATACCCATCTTTTCAGATCTATAGAACATTTTCTTCGGAAAAAAATGTGGGCAGCTATCTGCCGCGATACTGCGGCAGCTATCAAAACTACGATCCAAGAATATTTTAATACTGCCTGACAGAAAGAGAATACCTATCTTTTCAGAAATACCCATCTTTTATATCCATCTTTTCAGATCTATAAAAAGTTTTCTTCGTAAAAAAAATGTGGCTAGCTATCAGCGGGTATCTGCCGCAATACTGCGGCAGCTATCAAAACTGCACTCCAAGAATATTTTAATACTGCCTGACGGTAGAAGAATACCTATCTTTTCAGAAATACCCATCTTTTATTTCCCTCTTTACAAATCTATAGAAAATTTTCTTCATAAAAAAATGTAGAGCTGTACCTACTGCGGCAGCTATCAAAACTGCACTCCAAGAATATTTTAATGCTGCCTGACAGTAGAAGAATACCTATCTTTTCAGAAATACCCATCTATTATTTCCCTCTTTTCAAATCTATAGGAAATTTTCTTCGTAAAAAAATGTAGAGCTGTGCCTACTGCGGCAGCTATTAAAACTGCACTCCAAGAATATTTTAATGCTGCCTGACAGTAGAAGAATACCTATCTTTTCAGAAATACCCATCTTTTATTTCCCTCTTTACAAATCTATAGAAAATTTTCTTCATAAAAAAATGTAGAGCTGTACCTACTACGGCAGCTATCAAAACTGCACTCCAAGAATATTTTAATGCTGCCTGACAGTAGAAGAATACCTATCTTTTCAGAAATACCCATCTTTTATTTCCCTCTTTACAAATCTATAGAAAATTTTCTTCATAAAAAAATGTAGAGCTGTACCTACTGCGGCAGCTATCAAAACTACACTCCAAGAATATTTTAATGCTGCCTGACAGTAGAAGAATACCTATCTTTTCAGAAATACCCATCTTTTATTTCCCTCTTTACAAATCTATAGAAAATTTTCTTCATAAAAAAATGTAGAGCTGTACCTACTGCGGCAGCTATCAAAACTGCACTCCAAGAATATTTTAATGCTGCCTGACAGTAGAAGAATACCTATCTTTTCAGAAATACCCATCTTATATTTCCCTCTTTACAAATCTATAGAAAATTTTCTTCATAAAAAAATGTAGAGCTGTACCTACTGCGGCAGCTATCAAAACTGCACTCCAAGAATATTTTAATGCTGCCTGACAGTAGAAGAATACCTATCTTTTCAGAAATACCCATTTATTATTTCCCTCTTTTCAAATCTATAGGAAATTTTCTTCGTAAAAAAATGTAGAGCTGTGCCTACTGCGACAGCTCTCAAAACTGCACTTCAAGAATATTTTAATACTTCCTGACAATGCAGCATCAAGAGAATACCTATCTTTTCAGGAATACCCATCTTTTCAGATCTATAGAAAATTTTCTTTGTAAAAAAAATTATAGATGTGTCTAATGCGGCAGCTATCAAAACTGTACTCCAAATATATTTTAATACTGCCTGACAGCGTAGCGTCAGGAGGATACCTATCTTTTTAGGAATACCCATCTTTTATTGCCATCTTTTCAGATCTATAGAAAGTTTTCATCGTGAAAATATTTGATATTGCCTGCTGCGACAGATATTAAAACTGCACTCCAAGAATATTTTACTTCAAAATCACCCTCATTTTATAAAAGGGGAATACAAATTTTGTCAGAGAGATGAGCGAAAATTGTTAATAACAATTGACTTAATATTGTAGATTAAAACAGTATTAACTCGTAAATAAAATTAAATGTTTCACACTATCAAAAAACCAGGTTCAAAAATGATTTCATGTATTCAAATTAATAAATTCTTCACTTACCAGAACATATAAGTGGGAGTTTTCATACGATAATGTTCGGTGCTATTCAGAATACAACTCAATCGAATGGGGAAACCTCTGTCTACTTCTCTGATGCTGGGACCCAATATAACAGCACGTGCCTCTGAAACACCGGAAAAAAATATATTTCTTCCAACTCACGTTCGAAATCCCTCACATATTGTCAAATAGCGCGGTGATATTTAAACGGTTTCTTTTTTTTTTATCGGAAACACTAGAAATTGCGTTTAAAGTTGCGATACCGTATCTGTAAACCAATTACAGATATAAAAAAGGGCCATATAACAGCGAATGAGACGGTTCATTTTCTCCGCTTATATTTTCTATTTTGAACTATCAGACTTGGAATTTGGATTTGTAGGTAATAGTTTTACGTCTGGGAAAAAAATGGTTATTATATTTTTAAATACAACAACGATTTGAAACCTCAGGCCAACTAAAATTATTTCGAAAAATATATATTTTATATAAGTAAGGGAATACACAATCTTAAGCAAAAAAACAAATTTAATTTATATATACATATATATATATATATATATATATATATATATATATATATATATATATATATATATATATATATATATATATATATATATATACCAGGTGTCCCATTAAGGATGGATCGCGGCCGTATCTTGAAAACTATTTATCCCACAGCTTTGGGGAAAAAAAAATTGTACTAAAAATGATCATGAGAAATTCACCAAAAATATTTTTAAGCTTCTAAAACGACCGCAAGAGGGCGTGACGAGCTAAACATTTTTAAAAATCATATTTTTTGTGTATTTTCAAGTGTTAACCGAGTAAGAAAAGTTCTCAGTTATAATTAGCAAACTGTCTCCTACAACTTTGTTTTATGACATTTTGTCGTAATTCCACGAATAGATGGGTGGGGGGAGTTTTACCTATTGAGATAAAAAGTCGTCTAATGTCCGCTTACCTTAACCGATTTTCTTCAATTTGGATTCATTTAAAAGGCAATCGCTGGGACAATCAGATAATCTGGGAGATAAATTATTTAATTTATAAATAAAACCGCGAGGTGGCGTTATATTCAACAATAGTTTTTTTGAAGTTTTGTTCCGTTTTTTCAAATGGAATAGTACAGCTTTTACTACATGGCAAGAAAGGTAATTTAAAGAGGAATCGTCCAGTGAAAACCCGAAATCGATATCTCTGACATGTGAAGAGATATTTCGATTTTTCTGAAAAAAATCAGTTAGTTTTAATTTTTACCGTAATATTAAGTTAAAAATTGGTCTTAATATTTAGGTCGCAATCGCAACCGCAACAATTTTATTTAAAAAATAAAATTATCTATTCAGTATCAATCATAAATGTTCTAATCCTGACCTTGATAATATTTTCTAATTTAATTACATAAGCGGAAAAAATGCCTTTTCCCATTTGTTGCATATTCTCTTTTGTGATGCTTAAATACTACTTGACAGAATATTGAAATCAGTCATTAATAAATATACCGACTTTCTTTTAAACGACTTTCTTTTAAACTAAATGAATGGATGAATGAAATTATGCGTTTTCGGGTTTCCAAATAAACGCATGCAATCCTTAGGTACATTACACAAAGAGTGTAAGAAGGAAACTATGGAAACAAACAAAAACAGTTAAATTAACTTGTCAGTTTTGAAATGCATTACATTTTCAACATTGCATTTATTGATTATTAATAATTATTATAATAATATCTAACAATGCCTTTTACGAATAACGAGGCTTATGACATGTTGGCGGTGTATTTCCAATGTTTTGAAAATGCATGTATTACAGAGCGGCGATATGCCGAAAGAAGGCATTATTCGAAAAAGGTGGTTCTAGCAAGACGCTTAAGAGAAACAGGAATTGTGCATCCAGATCCAGTCCGCACCAGGTTACGTTCGATTCGTAATGGAGATAATGTCGTAAATGTTCTGGCTTATGTTGAAACCAACCCCCATTTAAGTATCAGACAAATATCTGAAGAATTAGGTGTTAGCAAGACATCCGTTCATCAAATCTTGAGAGATAACAAGCTGCACCCTTATCATGTTGTCTTACACCAAGCCCTTTTGGATAACGATTTCGACAGACGGTTAGACTATTGTCACTGGTTAAAAAATATGTGTAGTGAAAATAAACAATTCTTAAAATGCATACTATGGACTGATGAAGCTACTTTTAGCAGTGATGGAGGCTTAAAATTAAAACTAACTGATTTTTTCAGAACAATCGAAATATCTCTTGACGTGTCAGAGATATCGATTTCGGATTTTCACTGGATAATTCCTCCTTAAATTACCTTTCTAGCCATGTAATAAAAACTGTACCATTTCATTTGAAAAAACTGAACAAAACTTCAAAAAAACTATTGTTTAATGTAGCGCCATCTCGCGGTTTCATTTATAAACTAAATAATTTATCTCCCAGATTATCTGATTGTCCCAGCAATTGCCTTTTAAATGAATCCAAATTGAGGAAAATCGGTTTAGGCAAACGGACATTAGACGACTTTTTATCTAAATAGGTAAAACTCCCCCCCCCCCCACTTACGACAAAATGTCATAAAACAAAGTTGTAGGAGACAGTTTGCTAATTATAACTGAGAATTTTTCTTACTCGGTTAACACTTGAAAATATACAAAAAAAAATGATTTCTAAAAATGTTTAGCTCGTCACACCCTCTTGCGGTCGTTTCAGAAGCTTAAAAATATTTTTGGTGAATTTCTCATGATCATTTTTAGTACAATTTTTTTCCCCAAAGCTGTGGGATAAATAGTTTTCAAGATACGGCCGCGATCCATCCTTAATGGGACACCTGGTGTATATATATATATATATATATATATATATATATATATATATATATATATATATATATATATATATTACAGAAATATTTCAACCCTTCTCCACGTGGTGCCACCGATCGCTTTGACTGCCTTGTGGGCATACCTGGTACTATATCCGAGGTTCCAGGAGGAATATTACCAGCAGTCCTGACTGCTACGAGCATCCGCCGTATGATGACGTGAGTTGTGTGTTATCACGACCCGTCATCAATATGGCCATTTGACATGACTTGGTCCCGATCATGTCTCAAAACTACCTTCCTATCTATCTATATATATATATATATATATATATATATATATATATATATATATATATATATATATATATATATATATATATATATATATATATATATATATAGACACGCATCACTATTTGACTAGAATCAAACAGCTTTAAACCTCGAAAACTTATTCAAAAAGAGGCTGCTAATACCAAAGTTCGTCCCAACAAAAATAAAACCAGCCCTAACAGAAGAGCTTAATAAACAACCAGCACAGAACTGGCAAGAATTGAAACAAAAAATTATTAAAACAGCCTTAAAGTTGGTTCCTTTACAAAAACGTAGAAAACATACGTGGTGGGATGAAGTTTACGAGCAAGCAGTATTAAGCCGAAGTAAAACATTCAAAGATTGGAACAATTAAAAAACAGGAATAAACTATAACATCTTTTTGGAAGTAAGAAAAGAAACATCGAAGCTAATTAGACAAACTAAAAGAAAATATGAAAACAATCAACTTAATGAAATACAAGAAAAATTCCAAAAAAATAACACCCGAAACTTTTACAAAACATTTAAAACTAAATTAACAGACTATCAACCGCAAAGTTTTTATTTTCAAAAAGAAAACGGACAATTAGCTCTAAATAACCAAGACAATTGCAAAGAACTTGCGAAATATTTTGTACAAATACTAAACTATTCTGAGCCCTTAAACAAATTACCAACACTAAACCCTAAACAAACAAACCCGGATTCATTACCACCGAATGAAGATGAAATTATTAGGCAAATCAAGCGGCTTAAAAATAACAAAGCTACTGGTGAAGATGGAATCACTGCTGAACTTTTGAAAACTGGGCCAGGTACAATCAAGGAAATAACCAAAATTCTGTAACAGATCCTATATCTAAAGTTGATCCTAAGACATCAAAAACTTTACAATAAAAATCTCGTCTGTACATTTGTGGATTTCAAAAAAGCATATGATTCTATTGACCGTGAATCGTTATTCCGAATCTTGAAAGAACAAGGACTAGATCTGAAAACGCTGGCAATTATTAAAGCAACATTAACTAATACAAGGTCAAAAGTTAAATTCATGGGTGACATCTAAGTCAATTAAAACTGGAGTGAGACAAGGGGGTGGACTCTCGGACTTATTTAACTGTGTTCTAGAAAAAGTAATACAGGAGTGGTGTGAAAAAAATTCGGTCCTGAATATTGACTAGCCCATTAAACTGGGGAGAACCAACATCAAAATTGATTGTCTGGCGTTTACTGATGATCTAGCAATTTTAGCTCAAGATGTATTAACGGCGCAGAAACAGATTGAAATCCTAAAAGAAACAGCAGAAAAGGTAGGACTCCAAATTTCCTTTGAAAAGACACAATACATGACCTGCAAGAGACTAAGAACACCATTTCTAAAATCAAAATATGGTTACATCAGACGAGTCTCTCAATTCAAATATTTGGGTGAAATAATCATGGAAAATAGGTTGGAAAAAGCGGCCAATAAGGGTAGATGTCAATAAATGGAAACGGCATTGAGACTTACACACAAATAATGACAACAAAAAATGCCTATCTAAAAACACAAAACTGAGACATTACAACACAGTTATTAAGCCAGAATGTCTATATGGGGCAGAAACGCTCATTTTGAATAGAAAGGGGGACATCGAGGACATTGAAAAGAAGGAAAGAAAAATCATAAGATAAATCCTAGGCCTCAAACAAATAAATAGCACAACATACCGACTTCGAGAAAATCAAGAAATTAAACAATACACAGATATGCATAGCGACATGAAAAAAAGAAGACTTAAGTTTTACGGACACATAAAACGGATGAATCCGAGTAGGCTAACTAGAGAAATAGTCGAATTTTATGAAAATAGAAGTAGAGCTAAAGTAGAAATAATTAAATGGATTGCTGTAATTAAACAGGACCTAAGATCAGCAAATATTACACAAAGTGAAATTCAGGATAGAGGCTGTTTCAGACATAAGGTTAACGTTAAAGGTTGGCCAGAGAGAAAAATGTAGGAAGACTGGAACAACTTGGTTTGACGAAAGGAAAAAAGCTCATAGCGAAAGAATGAAATTAGTATGGGCGCAAAGGAAGGCTAATAACAACAAACGCCTCTAGTTGTACTCCGCGTGGTCCACCAGGGCCCATACGCGAATAATAATAATTAAAAAAAACAAATATATATATATATATATATATATATATATATATATATATATATATATATATATATATATATATATATATATATATATAGCGAATATGCAGCGATATATAGCGATATATATAGCGATATATAGCGAATGTGCAGTCTAACTGAGTAGACGTGTGTGTCTGTCTCCGGTCTGTTCTCCAAATTTAGAAGATTTAAAGTGGACAAATATTAATAAAACTTCTATATACTTTTATTAGAGTGTCAAAAGTGAAGTGAAAAAGAAAACAAACATTATATTTGTGCGTGATATTTATAATTTACTATAAAGAAGAAATTTGTTTCCATTGATATTCATTCGTATCGATATTAACAATGGTATTTACAGCAAGACAAAAAGCGGAGTTTAAAGATATTTTATCGGAATTGCTCGCCGATGAGGATTTATTGACCGTACTGGCAAACAAAGTAGCTGACAGAGTGTCTCAAAAAATCGAGGAGAAGATTAATTTATTAACAGAACGACTGGATGATTGTAATAGAAAAATAAAAATGATGAACGATGACAATCAGGAACTTCAAGGAAGGGTTGATAATCTGGAACAGCATACAAAATTAAATCAATTAAGAATCCATGGAATTCCAGAGGAAAGTGATGATAGTTTGGAAACAAACATAAAAAATATTTTACACTCTAAATTGGAAGTAACAAACGTAAATATTCAGAACTGTTATAGAATAGGAAAGCGTACAAAGGAAATGAAATATCCCAGATCAATTAGGGTCGTCTTTGATAATCAAAAAGAGAGGGATGAAGTATTGGCAAGGAGGAAAATGTTAAAGGGCAGCAAAATAGTAATGAATGAGGAACTTACAAAGGTCAAGCGGGAATTGTTGCTGTTGGGAAGAGAAAAATTTGGGAACAAACAAGTTTGGACAAAGCATGGTAACATTTTTACTAGAATAAATGGGAGGATTGTTAATTTGAAATCTGCAGAGGATATACAGAAAATTGTTCAATAGGACCGGAGGCGGAGACAGGGAAGTCCTCCTTTTATTGATCAGTGGTTCATTGTTTTTCTTGTTTGTATTTTTTTTACTATTAGGTTGTTATGGTATTTTTGTTTTTTTTTTTTTTACTTAATGGGTATATTGTAAAGATTTATTATATTTATTATTAAGATGAGGAAATTTTCATTTGCATTTTTTAATGTAAGAACGCTGTCTGGGCACTTTACAGAGGTTAAGAGTCTTCTTTTTACGTATAAATATGATGTATTGGGATTGTCGGAGACGAGAATGAGGGAGGGTACATTGGATGATGTTTTTCAGGTTGAAGGATATGATTTCTTGCATAAAGAGCGTTCGGGCTTGGGTGGAGGAGGAATAGGTTTATATGTGAATAAAGATATAAAATATGAGCAGTTATTTCTGAACTGTGGGGATGTGTTGGAGGAAATATGGATCAAAATATATATAAAAGATTATACCCACTTTTTTGGTTCCCTTTACAGACCTCCAGGTTATACAAATTACAATAGTTTTCTTGAGGTTCTTGAAAATCGGTTTTCTGAACTTGTATGTGAGAACGTTATATGCGGAGGTGATATGAATATAAATGTTTTAGATTCAAATTCATTTACTGACAAATACATTGATTGCTTAGAAACCTTTAACTTAAAACAGATTATTTCCGTTCCAACCAGAACTACCAATACTAGTACCACATTGATTGATCATATAATCGTATCCGCTGATCAGGATAATTGCAACAGTAACACTATTGATCTGGGGCTGACCGTTTCTGATCATGTAATTGTGTGTTGTATGCTTAATTTTGTAGTGGACAGGAGAAGAATAAATATGTTGTATCGAAATTTAAAATCTATCGATAAAGATTTATTAAATCATTTTTTAAATATGACAGATTTTACATCGATTGCTTATATGTCTAGTGTCAACCAGAAGATAGAATTTCTCAATAAAACTTTATTGAATATCTTTGACGTTCTAGCCCCCGAGAGGGATAGGAAGGTAAACAAACAGAATATGCCATGGTTTACTGACACGATTAGAATTATAGTTAAATTAAAAAATAAAGCATATAAAAAATTCGGGGAAACTCGGAGCAGGTCACATTGGGATTATTATTGTCAATTAAGGAATCAAGCCAATATCGCTATACGTAATGAGAAAAAAATATATTTAGAAACTTTGATTGGCCAAAATGGTAATACTTCTAGAATATTGTGGAATGGCTTAAGAAAGCTTAATATTTATAATAAGGTATCTAATTGGACTATTCCAGAAAACCTGAATGAACCAAATAAAATTAATGACAACTTACTGGAACATTCAAAAAATCAGACTGGAGTTGACACTGACATTTTAGCGTACTATAGGCAAAACTTGCACTCGGATGTTGAGGTTGTGTTTGATTTTCATTCAGTGTCCGAGGGGATTGTAAAGGATTATATTTTGGAAATTAAATCTAATGCAATTGGGGCGGATGGGATTGGTTTGGATATGGTGTTATTGTGCATGAATGAAATACTTCCTTTCATTACAAATATAATAAATTCTTGCCTATTAGATTCTGAGTTTCCTGAAAAATGGAAAATTGCTAAAATATTGCCGTTGCCTAAACTATCAAGTCCTAAATCATTTAATGATATTAGACCTATAAGTATACTTCCTGTACTTTCTAAGGTCTTGGAAAAGATAATGAATTATCAAATTAAGGAGTACTTAGACCAATACAACTTACTACCAAATAATCAATCCGGATTTCGTAAAGGATTTAGTTGTACAACTTCATTATTGAATATAACAGACGACATTTTTGGGGCACTTGATGTAGGTAAAATTTCAGTTATGATATTATTGGATTATACGAAAGCTTTCGATAAAATAAATCATCATCTGGGCTTTTCTAAGCAATCAATTAAATTATTACATAGTTACTTAAAGAATCGAAAGCAATATGTTGTTACTGATAAAGGGAAATCACGTAACAAAGAGATTATTAATGGTATACCACAAGGATCTGTACTGGGGCCGCTTCTATTTAGTATGTATACTTGCAGGGTTTCTGACTGGATCAGTGACTGTTCTATACAACTGTACGCTGATGATACCCAACTTTTGTACTCTTTTTACCCCAATGATATTGATAAGGCTGTGAGGTCTGTTAATGATGATTTGGAAAGATTGTGTGAATTTTCACATAAACACCAACTTGAAATTAACATTGCCAAGTCCTGTTATATGCTTTTTTCCAGAATTGCAGATCCAGTTTTAAATAATATTGTATTGTCGATAGATAATAATATTCTAAAAAGAGTTGACATAGCTAAAAATTTGGGCTTAATTTTTGACAGAGATTTGAGGTTTCGGCCACAGATCATTAAGTGTGTTAGGCAGGCCTATACTAATTTAAAGATGCTATATCCACATCGACACTTTTTGTCTACTACATTAAAAATCAAGTTGACGGACTCTCTGGTTCTTTCATGTTTTAACTACGCTGATGCAGTGTATGATCCGTGTCTTGATCAAGGAGATATTGCTCGTATACAGAGAGTGCAGAATTCTTGTCTTAGGTATATATATGGTATCAGAAAGTTCTCTCCGATAACATACAAATTAAAAGAAGCTAACTGGATATCTATGGCAAAGAGACGAAGAGTGCATACGGTCGTTCTATTTCATAAAATAATTTATAACAAATGCCCTCCGTATCTCATTGACAGATTAACGTTCCGAACCGATGTCCATAATTTGAATCTTAGGTTTGGGGGCCTCATATCGCCTCCTTCGCATCGATTACAAATTTTTAAGAGATCGTTTACGTATAATATTTATAAACTTTATAACAACATTTCGCGCAAACTAAAGAAATTATCGCCAGATTCGTTTAAATATCACTATAAAATGAACATCGGATAATGTATCCTCCAGCATCAGGAAGGGAAAAGGAATTAAAGAGTATAAAGGGCTAGAAATGGAGAAATTGATTGTTTGGCTTCTTTTTTTTTTTTTTTGTTGATTGTGAGCAGATGGTGTTCTTTCTTTTTTTTTTTTTTTCTTTTATCTCTGTTACTGTTATTGTTTATTCATTTATTGGTACTACATTGATCAATATATTGTAAAAACTATGGGCAAATTGTGTATACTCGGTTATTTCTAATATGTCGAATTGAAAAAGGAATCTGGAACTGGACTAGATCTTTTTTAATTGCTTCCAGTTCCATTTTGCGTATCATTAGTAGGTGTTAGTGCATAATAAAGACGGATTTGTATTTTGTTATAATTATAATTGTATTATTGTATAATTTAGTTATTGTATTCAAACATTGATACAGCAAATAAACTTATTATTATTATTATTATTATTATTATTATATATATATATACACTATATACCTGACTATAAGACAATATTATTATTATTATTCAATATTCCTCCCAAATATATATGTCAAAACAGTAAGCTGTCCTCGAAATGCAAGCATATGATTTATGAAACTCTAATGATATCTGTTATATTATACGGATCTCAAGTTTGGTCTACATTTCTTTTCCCATCTCATTTTCCCAACACTTCCAGACATTTGAAAACAAAATCGTGAATATGATTCTTACGGCATCCTGGTGTTCGTTAGGAACAACGAGATTCATCGGGAAACCGCAGATTCCCCGACTTCTCAGTATTTCGATGTAACTTTCGCGAAGTTTTCGTGTAAGGAAAAAGCGGCTAATGCCGAGTGATATACAGAACATTATTCATTTGCAGTTTTTATTAATTTTCGTTCGAATTAGACTAAAGGTACAGCGATATTTCAAATCACTGTTAAAACCTCAATCAAACTATAAGTAAATGTATTAATTCTAATTAAAATATTGTAGTCTTTTTAATGGCATAACGAAATTTCTTGTACAATCACTAATTTGAAAATTCTGAGGGGAACAAATCACAACTGTGTCAATATTTTTGCGGCCTTTAATTTTCAAGATTATTTTTCTCCTTCGTCTCAACTTTTACTATCTCAAAATGTTTTGTCTCCAAAAATGTTTGTTCAATGTTTATTAAAAAAAAAAAGTGCCAATTCTTTTTTGACCCACTGTATTTGTGTAATATCTGTAAGATATTAGACTTATCTATAAGAAATAATCATTCAAAAATTTGGTGACTTACCAAAAAGATCTAGTTTTACGTATATACTAAACGTTGGATGATTGCACACTTGACATTCATAGATTCCTTTGTCGCTATGCTTAGTGTATCTTATATGAAGATGCCAAATCTGAAATTGACAGTATATACAACAGCAAATTTGAAACAATGTATACAAAATAATTTAACGATAAAACAATAAGATAGATATATAGGCATATTACAGGCCTTTAAACCCACAGCTTTCTGATTCTTCTCAATAATAATAATGTTTATTAAATCCAAAAGACATTAACAACATATATAGATTAGGTCAAATAAACAATACATAGCTTTGAATGGTAATACAGATTTTCAAAATAATAACAATAATAAAACAACAACAAAAAAAAACAATTCTTCAAAGCCTAGAACGTTATCAACGTTCAATTGGTAAAATACTCCTCGAAGCTATAAAAGGCTGCGCGCACAAGAAAGTCCCACACCAGCCTTCTAAAGATTTTGTTTTCCACAACATTCTGCATGTTTGGCAAGTTATTATAGAATTTAGCCTCTTAATAATATACACTATTTTCAAATACTTTATGCGAGTGTACCGAATAAGCAAAGTCGTAACGACCACGAGTTTTGTATTCATGGAAGGAACCAAGTTGTGCAAATTTCTGAGAATTCAACCTGACAAAATTAACAATCTCATATATGTATAGTGATGGCAATGTCAGTAGTTAGTACTTAGGAAAAAGATGTCGACAAGTAGCTTTCTTTCGAGCTCCAGCGATTGTTCTTATTAGACGCTTTTGGAATCTGAAAACTCGCAATAAATGAGATGAATTGCCCCAGAAAATCAGTTCGTACTTTACACGGCTATAAAATTCAGCATTATAATGATAACACTATATCAGCACTACCCATCTGTTTCAGTCTATATAGAGCATATGATGGGGTGGCCAGTTTTTTGCAAAGTTCATTCCATGTGAGTCCCATGACAGCTTGCCGTTCAGTTGAATACCCAAGAACTTGACACCTGATACCTGCCGTATTTACCTTCCGTTAATTTTCAAGATATAACATTTGTACTCCATATAAGCGTGAGTGGAGAAGCTAACAAAATTTGTTTTCTCCACATTTCGATATAGCTTGTTTGCCTTATACCAGTTATAAAATTTATTTAACATGGTCTGAGCAGACTGCATAAGTCCCTGTGCATTATCCGCCGGCACTTACAATCTATATTGTGCCTGTGCATCCCTGTGCATCCCTGTGCATTATCCGCCGGTAGCTACAATCATCCGCAAACATAATTATGTTCTTATTATCGCAGATAGTCGGCAAATAATTAATAAAAAGTAGGAATAAAAGAGGGCCCAGAACCGATCCCTGAGGTACTCTGCAAGCAATTCTCCATCTATTAGATTGTATTCTATTTATTTCAACTATCTGGGAACGATCGGTGATGTATGACCGTATCCATTGATGAATTTTACCTCTTATGCCATTGTTATATAATAACAATAAATAAAGAAGCACTGTATGATCGACCAAGTCAAAGGCCTTACTAGGATCCATAAAAATACCTTCTTCTTCTTCTTCTTCTTCATGTCCCCTCTCCGGTCCGGAGTTTGGCAATCATGTTAGCTATTTTGATCTTGGACACTGCCGCTCGGAACAGTTGGTTGGAGTTGCAGTTGTACCATTCTCTCAAATTACGTAACCAAGACATCCTTCTTCTACCGATGCTTCTCCTGCCCTGGATTTTTCCTTGCATAATTATTTGTATCAGTTGGTACTTCTCTCCGCGCATGACGTGACCCAGATATTGTAGTTTACGTCGCTTCACGTCTGCCAGCAGCTCATTTTCTTCCTTATTCACGCGATTCAGAACTTCCTTGTTTGTTACTTTCTTGGTCCAGGCGA
The DNA here is from genome assembly GCA_031761425.1 of Cosmopolites sordidus. NCBI lineage: Eukaryota > Metazoa > Arthropoda > Insecta > Coleoptera > Curculionidae > Cosmopolites > Cosmopolites sordidus. The sequence continues at coordinate 357,667 of JARFXV010000187.1, forward strand.
TTCTTAAGACCCTTCTGTACATCCACACTTCAAAGGATAGCAGTTTATTCTGTGTATATTTGTTTAATGTCCATGCCTCCATTCCATAGAGGAGTACAGAGCAGACGTACCATTTTATTAGTCTTAGTTTAAGAGTCAGCGACAAATCTTTGCTACATAAGACGCCCCTCAATCTTACGAAAGTACTTCTTGCCTGTTCTATTCTAGCAATAATTTCCGGTGTATTGTCGTTGTTGTCATTTATTGTTGTGCCCAAATACCGGTATTTTTTTACTCGTTCTATTTGCTCCCCCTGAATACGCAATTCTGCATTATTGATGTTTTTCTTTGTAATGACCATGAACTTTGTCTTTTTCGTGTTCAAGCTTAATCCGAGGTCTTCGCTTGCCTTTCTTACTTTTTCCATTACTCTGTTCAGGTCCTCCATTGATTCTGTCATTACAATGCTGTCATCAGCATATCTGATGTTATTGATTGGTATTCCGTTCACTATTATGCCGGCTGTTTCATCCTCAAGTGCTTCATTCACAATGTTTTCAGAATATAAATTGAACAATGTTGGACACATTATACATCCTTGTCTTACGCCTTTCATAATCTCAATTTCCTCTGAGTTGTAGTTGTCAATGCTTACCACTGCCTTCTGATTGTAGTATAAGTTATAGATTATTCTTATATCTCGCGTGTCTACACCTTTGTCTTTCAGCAATTTTATCATGATGTCATGTTTGACATTATCGAAAGCTTTGTTATAGTCGATAAGACATATGTATACATCTTTATTTACATCCAGGCTTCGTTGCATAAGTATATTGTATGCTACCAGGGCTTCACGCGTTCCTAGGCCCTTTCTAAAACCAAATTGCGTGTTGCCTATATGTTCCTCTAACTTTGAATATAATCTGTGGTGTATGATCTTCAAAAATAATTTCAATGTGTGTCCCATGAGACTAATTGTCCTGTAATCCTCACATTTATTAGCTTTGTTTCTCTTAGGGATGGTTATGAACGTGGAGACAAGCCACTCCTTTGGGATTTTACCAGTTCTGTATATTTCATTAAACAGTCTCTGTAACACTTTCAAATGTTCGTCCTCTAGGAGCTTGAGGAGTTCTGTTGGTAGATTATCTGGTCCTGTTGCCTTGCCCGTCTTCATATTTTGTAATGCATATTTTATTTCTGCAGTTGTTATTATTGGACCACTGTCTTCTTCAGCCGGTTCCTCTGACTGTCCTGATCGTGTGTCCGCGAAAAGGGATTTCGTGTAATTCGTCCATGTTACAAGTTTATCCTTTATGTCTGTTATAATTAGACCCTTCTCATCCACCAAAAATGATCTTGTTCTTTTCCTTTGATACCCCGTAAAAATACCAATACACGTTAAATGATTATTTAATTATTTATATTTTCATATATATATATATATATATATATATATATATATATATATATATATATATATATATATATATATATATATATATATGTAAGAAAATCGCACATTGCTGTGTGCGTAGATCTTTCACTTCCATGTCTTCCATCATGGTCTATAGTTGCTAAGGCACAGGGGATCACCCTTCTTGAACATCGGAATTATTTTTGCTCTCTTTAGAGCATTTGGAAATATACCCCTTTCAAATGACCAATTAATTAAATATGTTAATGGCTGAACTATTAAATGTGGGTATCTCTTAAAAATCAGTGCAGGAATGTTTTGTATAGTGTCCATTATTTCGTATTGATTAACTGACATCAAAATCATTGAGTTTCGAACTTTATAATTATGGTGTACTGTGGGTTCACCCGAAGTACCTGAATAAGATTCGCGAGGCACATTAACAAAATACTTATTAAAACAATTAGTGATTGTTTTATTATCTTCAATCATGATTCCTTCATCATTCCTGATACAGCCTATACTGTTGTTATTCTTCTTACAATTATTTATAGTATTATTTATGATTCTCCAGGCTGTTTTCGATTTATTGTCTGACTCAAAATACAATCCTGCGTTAAACATCCGTTTTGCTGCCCTTATTACATTTCTGTATATCTTTTGATATCCCTTATAATAATTTTCATCATATTCAGCATTTGTTTTAATCTTTTTTTTAAATAATTCTTTCAGTTTCACAGCAGATGTTCTTATACCCTTAGTGATCCAAGGCTTCAATCCACTCTTATTAAAGAAGTTGACCCTTTGAAGGGGAAAAGAAACATCAATGTAATATTACAGACAGTTCAAAAACACCTCAAAACCCTGATCCTCACTTGAAGCCTGAAAAACATCACACCAAGTCTCCATACTCAGACGTGATTCAAATGCTTTAAAATTCACTTCAGTAAAATATATTTTATATTTAACGCTCTGGTATTCAGTCTTTTTATATGATATGTATAATTTCTGAGCATAGTGATCCGATAAGCAATTGGGCCAGATTAGTTAGCTCAAATAATCGTTAAAGTTTGTACAAATATATTCAATCATTGTGCTTGAATGTTCCTTTACTCGAGTTGCTCCATCAACAACGTTATTTAAGTCATAACAAAGTAAAACATCCCTCAATCTATCTACAGACCCTGAAGAGTCCAAGTAGTTTATGTTAAGATCACCACAAAGAATTATTTTAGAAGAAAAATGTCATATAAAAGTCCACTCAACTTCTCATAGAATATATTCAAATCACTATTAGGTGCTCTGCATAAGTTTATAAGACAATAATTAGTCTGTAAATAATTAATAGTAACACTACACACTTCAAATATAGAGTCACAACTGTATTTTTTCACGATTTCCATATCATTAAATGAAATATCTAGTCCACCTTGTACACAACCTTTACACCGCCACCCTTCGCTTTCTGTCGGCAGAAAAAACTAGCTAGTTTATAGTTGTTTATTTTATGCAAAATCACTTGAGCCTCCGTTAACCAATGCTCTGTTATACACGCAATGTCTATTTGTTTTGATTTTAAAATTTATTCAACATTATCAATCTTATTTCTAAGGCACTGTACATTTGGGTAAAAGAAGGTGAAGCTTTGCGGAATAGGTTCACTCTGTTTAGCAGTTTATTGCTACTGCTCGACAGTATAGTTTATCTTTTTTTTCCAATTCTCGTTTTTTTATGTAAACAGGACAATCAATGTTGAATGTAGAATTAAAAGCATCATAGGACGTGTTTTGAGAATCATTGGCCTCTATGCAGTTTATGCATTCATATTTTTTACTTACGTATTCAGTGTCGTCCTTGTGATTGTTACCGCTGCATTTCAAACACTTTGTATCATAATTACACTCACTCGATCTATGGTCATATCTACTACACTTAAAACAACGAAATACCGAAACGTATTCAAAAACTCGACATGTAGAAAAACCTATACACAATTTTCGTTTAGATTCCATTATAGACCAAAATGTTTTTGCGTCATATTCCACTATAGCCATATAATTAGTTTTCATTTTCTTGATGGCTTGTATCTCAATACGTGTTCTTTCATGAATAACAAACTTATTCTGTTTTGAAAAATAATCTTTTATTTCTTCTTTCGTGTAGTTTTCTTCAATATCTAGTATTTTTACTTTGGAATGTTTCACTTCAGGGGTTTTTACATCATATTTGCCTTTTAGTTTTTTATCAGCCGAATTTTTTAGCTTGATGATCTCATCTTTAGTGTCACATATTATTAAAATACCACCTTCTTTAATATTTTTCATCTGTAAAATTCCAATTTCCAGATTTGTAGGATTAATTACACTCTTAATAGCTTCTTTAGTTTTTTTATTATTTTGTTTAGATTTGGGCTTTATTATGAGAACCTCCCCTTTTCTTTCTTTGCTTACATCAGCTTAAGTTTTAGCCTTTGTTGTTACAGTTCCTTGTTTGGTTTGATTTATCATAGTATCTTCTCGTTTCGAAATTTTTCCCAATTCCATCATAACTGAATGCTTAAAATCCTCAAACTCGTTCTTTAAATTGACAGTTGAATTGAAAAGCTCCACACAACTGCGACAGAACCACTTTAGACCGGAAATACTTCTGATCAATTCCAGATTCTTTTTTCCAATACCAACACAGTCCGCATTTAGTGCAATCGTCCCCCATGTTTCACGTTTCCGGACGAGAGTGCACAAACGTAGGCTCCAACTATCCACAAGGTCGCCGTTGTTATCAGTCACGTGTAAGGAATAACACTCAAAATATTCATTATAAGTTGTTTTGACTAGGAATTTGCAATACTATTATAATTATTTTCACAATAAATAGTTAATTAAACTATTTTGAAAATTAATATCACCAAATTACCATCAAATTCAAGATTAATCGGAACGGCAAAACAAATTTCGACGTGTTCGCCAGACACACGGGCACAATATGCTTTATAAACAATAATGTTTCCCTGCCTCTAGTCTTTTATCCTCTCTTCTTTTTCAGATCCTCCATTTGAGGTCTCTATTTTCTCCCATTCTCTCTATGTTGTGACCCAGCCACTACGGTCACTTGATTTCACTATCCTGTTTATCCTTAGACCTTTGAAAATATTAAATTTCCTCATTCTTTCTTTTCATATATAAGTCATCGACTTTCTTTTCTCTGTTATCCTTCTGATTATTCTACATTCCTATCTTAACAGTTACTCTTCTTCTTTCTTGTTTAGTACCCATGTTTTACATCCGTACAATGTAATTGGTCTCACTACTGTTTCTGAATGTCAGTTTTGGTCTTATTAGGTGGTTCAAGGCTCCTGCACATCTGTTAGCTTTGATCAATCTTAGATCTATCGGCTTCTCTTCTTCTCACTTATTTGTTACCCTTACGCCTAACTAGACAAATTCTTCCACGTTTTCAAAAGTTATCCTTTCTGGTACTGTATCAACTTCTACTTTTAGGAGCTTGTCTTATGTATCTTTTACCAACATTAGTTTGTATTGCTATGCCTTCGGTAGATTTAAATTCAATATGGTTCCCGATAAATTAGACCTTATTTCGGCAGTAGAGTCTGTTGCTCAAAAATTACCTTTGGAAAGTGCAAATGAATACAGAATTAGGTTAAAACTTATCTTAGAAAAACAATTTAAAATCAAATCAAATTTATACCATGAGGAAAGGTTAGCTATAGATAAATTAAAAAAAGACACATCTATTAAAATATTGCCATCAGACAAAGGCAACGCCACAGTTATTCTGGACACTACAGAATATAATAACATTAAAACTTTAATTGATGAGGGAAATTACACTAAAATACCTAAAAATAGAGAGACAAATTTTCAATCCATTATATAAACACAATCGTGAATTTACAGATCCAGAAAGATCAGAACTACCACCTCATTTCTATGGTCTACCAAAAATACACAAAACTAATATACCACTTCGCCCTCTGGTTAGTAATATAGATTACCCATGTTATAAACTAGCGAAATTTTTATTAAACATTTTAAATCCACTTTCGGGTAGAACAAATTCATATATTAAAAATACTTCAGATTTTTTAGATAAAATTTCGAACATTAAAATAACAAACCAAAATTGAATGGTTAGTTTTGACGTGGTGAATTTATTTACTAATGTACCAGTTGATAAATCACTTTTAATAGTTAGAAAGAGATTAGAACATGACACAACATTAAAAGACCGCACTAAACTAAACATAAATACAATTTTGATAATACAATAAGTGAGATATCTAGACCGTTAGATGTTAAAGTAAAAGAGAAAAATAAAAACCTTCTTAGAAAGGGCGATTTTAATAAATCTACAATTTGTCAACACGCATGGGAATCGGGTCATAAAATTAATTGGAATAATTCCAAAACGGTATTAAAAGAATCGGTAACAAAATACAGAGGATTAAAAGAAACCGCTATAATTAATTTAAATAAAAATAACTGTATTGCTATTCCTTCGGTAGATTTAAATTCAATATGGTTCCCGATTCTAAAGAATACAATTAAACCCATTTAAATATTTGAATACACAATCAGTGCAATAAACAATCACACAGTAAACATTATCTATATATAATTTTTGGTAGTATATCACTGTCATGAAAATCTATTGTTGTCAATGTAAGTATCGTTGACATACACACAAAAATTTATTTACTATCACTCGTTGCTTTATATATTACAAATTAATATAATTTATTTTTTAGTTTAGTTTTGAAAACGGGGGGAGAGTACCCTCCGAAACGTTAACGTTAAAAGTTTGTAAAATTTTTTATAACATTTTTATATCTTTAAAATTTTGTTCGTCAGGCAAATTTATTACAAAAAAGAATCACTGAAAAATTTGTATCCGTTTGGTTTTTTGTTTTTACCCAGTGATTCTTTCTTTAAATAACAACAGGTATTTTTGATATTTTTTGAGGTTTAGATAATGGCGAAAAAACCCAAATAAAGGAAAAAAATATATGAACACGCCACACTCATTCAGACATTACTAATATTAGTTTGCTTTTCTTTTGATTGATTATTAAACCAAACTTATATGCTGCCTCCACTAGCCTTATTGTTGGTGTTTTCAATTCTTTCTCACTTCTCGTAATTATTGCGATATCGTACGCCTAACCCACTATTTTATGACTTTTGTAAATTATGAGTCTTTCTCTGTTCATTAACTGACCCTTCCTAATTATCATTTCCAATCACAATGTCACAATTCACAAAGTATGCCTGGGCCACACTGTCGGTTGACAAAGTTTCAATTACATTGTTGCAGAAACAACAAAGATAATAAAAGCACTATATATTTTTTTACTCATTTTTCTAGGCCAGCTTCTCTTTCTGGTTATTTTTGGGTCAAGTACGATTCGTCACGTACGTACCAGTACGTCAAAGCTTAAAAAAGAAAGCGTAAAAATTTTGAAGTTTTGGTTTCACAATTGTAAAATTAATAGCCTTTCTTCAGCAGTACAATGTCTAAGGCAGCCCATATTTACTTTAATATAAATATTGCTGGATTAACAAACTAAATATATATTTTATCAGAATTGATGCATTTAATGAGTACACTTTTATTTTTCAAAACCAACCCACCTGAAGTACGAACCATTAAGAAGAAATAATTTTTTTAAGAAGATAAGCGGTAATTAAATGCGCTAATTATATTGTAAACAAAATGTTTATGTTCAGTTTATAATAGTATATTACATTACTTATGGAGAATAAATTAGAAAAGAAAACTTGGTATTTAGAAGTTTGTTTCTACCACTTTTATTTTATTGGCTGCCACTGTATTATTTATTAACGTTGTAAACGAACAAATTGAATGCCTAGACTAGTCACAATTAGAATATTTCTTATAGCTTACCTTTTGTTCATTGTCAATGGTAACCAAATATCTTTTATCTTCAAGAAGAGTCGTTCCATTAACGGCCAAAATTTCTACATCGGTTTCATTTTCACTTTTTGCATGTTTGGCCCAAATAACCTAAAATAAATATTAATATTTATAGTGATCAAGTCCCAATAGGCAAAAGAACGAACTTTATGGGCTAAATATTAGGCTACTTAGAAAATCACAAAATGAAAAATAAAAACCAGGAAGAGGAATCAAAGGCGCGATATTCTACGACAGGTCAAGACCTTTTAAGGGTTATAGAAACACATTTGCTGATGATGATGTAAATTAAATATCTTGGTATTTTATCATTACATATAATACCGTCATTGGGTACGTAGAATTTATTTTAATGAATGCACTACAATGTATTTCATGCTTGCACATACATTTTCTTCCCTAGTGTATGGTATTTGTGAAAGTTGAAGCAATTTAATCAGATAGTTTAGCATAAACAATATATCCATATATTAATGTGGATTTATGTAAATGTTTATAGAATATTATAATACAACGGTCACGATTATATTACCGTCACATCGTTTAGTCCCACGTCGCATTTCAATATGGCCGTGGTTCCTATCATGCCCACCACAACAGTATTATTTTCCTTAGGAAGTTTTTGCTTCTGAACACGCTGTGCTTTCTGACCTTTACGTAAATGAGTTGCTAGCCGATTCTTCTTAGGATCAAAACTACCAGGTTCCTCTACAAAGCAAAACGAACCAAAAACATTTCATTATTGTAGTTGTTTAATTTAAAAATTTACTTTAAAATAGAGTTAAGAGGAATTAAATCTCATTAAATCTCAGATTGCATTATTGTGATACTGACACAAAAACAGAAAATGTACTTACTAAAACTAATCATACCTATCAATCTGAAAAAAAACTGTATAATGAAGTATTCTTTTAATAAATGTTTAAAGAAATCATGTTTGGTTTTATTAATGATAACAATTATTTAATTGGGCAGTGCCAACTTTGACATATTCTTTTAGCATTGTTAAATGGTCAGAAACTGACCTTGATGAACTTGATAAGTTGACACGCCGAACATTAACAAAGTTCCGATACCTACATCCAAACTCATCTACGAAAAGACTATACATCCCAAGAAAGTTGGGGGGTAGAGGCCTTGTAAACGTAAAAAATCTCTGTCTCAATCAAGAAAATAGAATGAGAAAACACTTCATTGGTTCACTCATGGATTGTGTTCGAGAATGGAAAGGACAAACACTGCACGGAAGGTTTCCTAAACCACTCGAAGATGGCACCATTGACGAACAATTGTCTCTGAAGTGGCTGATCGAGGGAACCTTGTACCCAGAAACAGAAGGTTTCGCGATATCTATTCAAGATAGGGTAACAAGAACAAAAAACTATGAAAAGCACATACTGCATTTGGACGTAGTCGATAAGTGCAGGAAATGCGGTACTTTGGGAGAAACAATTGAGCACCTTATTGGCGGATGCCCGTCCCTTGCTCCTAATACTTATTTAGGACGGTATAATCAGCTGGCAAAAATTATACATCAACAAATTGCAAAAAAATACTCGCTATTAGAAAGCGCACCTCCTCCATATTATAAGTACTCGCCGTCTCCAGTACTTGAATCATCCGATACCATTCTTTACTGGGACAGATCAATCACTACTGATCGAACGGTTGATTATAACAAGCCGGATATTGTTCTAATCAACAAAAAGGACAAGAGGGCTTTTATAATTGACATCGCAGTGCCGCTATCTCACAACCTTAGAAAAACCCACATATTATGAAAATCTGGCTATACGACTTGAAGAACTAGTGGAAACTGAGTAACGTAGATATAGTTCCCTTCGTTATATCCGCCGAAGACAAGAGATTTTCAAAGAACTTCGAGAGCCTCGGTATCTCGAGATCGATTGCCATAGTGAAGAATGAATAATAATAATAATAATAATAATCTAGAAATTGGACAGTCGTATGAGAGAGATGAAGAAAAAAGTCCAATCATTCATCATAATCAGATGTCGAGTAAGAAAAATATTCGTTTATGTGACTCGTTTATGTGCGAAAAACACGATATGGGCTATCAGCACGTGGGCAATAACCCGCAGTCAACAACTGATCTCCAATCCATGGATGGAATGGTGAGAGTCCTCCTGATCTTCATATAGAGCACACCATCAAAATTCCACCACAACTAGATTATATATCAGCAGAAAAAATGGCGATCGGGGACTGATGTCTCTTGAAAACAGTCACTAGAAACAAAAAGAAAACCTAATATCTTATTTCCATAAGAATATTAACTTACCTGGATACTCTGCCTTAATACATGCTGATAAAAACTTTACATCGCTAAACCTCTCCAATCCAATGCAACTTCCATCTGTGAGTTAAAATGAAGAAGGACTAATAGGTGATTGGCTAGGAAAGGCAATTCACAGGAGATTCGCGGCGTCACTTCAAAGTTGCGAACTAGATAAAAATGCCTCAACTTTGTTCTTAACTATAGGATGGCTTACAAGAGAAACTGAAGGTATGCTATTGACCATACAAGATCAGGTTATGGCTACGCGATATTATTGTAAACATATTCTAAAACTAGATATTGCAACCGACATATGTAGAATATTTGCGCAACGTATTGAGACCATACAACATATCATCAGTGGCTACAGTCAAATGGCCTCAAAAGAATACCTCAATCGGCATAATGATATTGCAAAAATCCTTCATAGTAATCTAATATATAAAGAAGGGTTTAGCCAAAGTACTAAAACATTTTACAATTATCAGCCAGAGTCAGTCCAAGAAAACATTGATGTTAAAATTTATTGTTGTTGGCCTAGTATTGTCTGACCTATTGCTGTTGCTAGCAATAGGCCAGATATCATTCAAAAGACGGCTGAAGAAAAAGTTCAAAAATATACAGACCTGAAGTTAGAAATAAAACGGATATGGAAGTTGAACCAGGTCCGTTCAACCCAGAGCAAACCAGTCAGTTCAAAAGCTTCGAGTAGCACAGAACAGAATGAAAATGTGCATGTTTGGCATTATAAGGCGAGACAGAAAGACCTGTACATGGATCAGAGAAAGAAAATCTAGAAAAAATGGAAAAAATGATCCCAAAAGTTCACGAAGAAGACGGAAAGTACGATGGATTAATGACAACGACAGAAGAAGGCTCAAGACTGCCGCGAACCTGTAGAAGATGGAGATTGGCTGAATGATGATTCAGCAAATCTGTTAAGAGTTCCTTATACAACAGTAAAAAATTAAGTTATTAAATTTTGACGTGATCGTAACAATGGTGAAGTGCATGATTTACAGGGACGGTCGTATATAAATTGTCACAGCATACAATTAAAAGTCTTTGAAATATATACTTCATATAGATCGTCTATTGACATTTTAAACAAAGAATTATGTACGATGCTGTTGTGCTTGAGATAGGAGCTGCTTTTTGCTTTCATGGAACAGAAAGGTTGAATCGTCAAGCTTGTCCAAATCTGATCTTTCTCTGAGACAACACCAATCCTCATATAGCTCGTTAGGTGCATTTATTAAAGGAGTTTGCGTTAGTAACATCCGACTGGCTGAAGAGATCCTCAGACCTACTGTCGATAGAACACAAATGGGACTCTTGAGTACTTATCTCGGTCGTGTGCAATTTCTGACGAACTGGGATAACTTGCCAAAAGCTTTATGCCTCGCATAATTATAGACTGTTATAATAACCATGATGGACCAACTTATTATTAATTTGTTATATTAAATGCAAGAGGAATGTCTGGATTTTTTTATGAATTACATAACACCATCCTGGTGTACGCAATAATTATAATATTAATCCAATAAAAAATATGTTTAAAATTGTTTTTTATTTATTATTTTTTCCGTATATAATAACTATATAGTTATTATGTATGGAATATATTAAAAAAAAATATATGGCAGTACATATAACGAGATCTTTATCCACATTCACAAATTGTATAAATTCAAATAAACGAACTTGTCGCGCCATCTATATGACAATAGACACCACATAATAATATGGAACTCCCCATCGAAAGAAACAGTTTACTACATGAATATTACCATTGCAGTGTTCTTCCTTCTAATGATCTTGGAAATTATTACAGTACACTTTAACATTTGGGAATTTTATATAATAGATTCCTGTATGGATATCTTAATCCACATATATAATACTACTATATTGCTAATATCTGTAAGTGGGGGTGTCACGGATAGTGAAGGGAAATACCGATCTTTTGGAAAAGTCGGATCATCGGTTCCGACTCAATTCAAAGATCCGGATCCCTGAGCCGGTTCTCGGATCCCACTGAATCTTTTCTCGCATAACTGGTTGCATAACTTAGTTGCATAGTCGATGGCTGTGGCATATCTCTCGTATGGAAAAATGTTGAAAACAAAGTAATAAACATAGAAAGTTCCAGAAACCCTACATCAACAACGATTAATGAAATAGAAAAATATTTAAATGAGCCCTTAATCGATTGACACGTAGTTTCAAAGAAGAAATATCTATCCAAGACTATATGAATTTGTCCAAAAAAGGCGGCGTTTTATGTCTACTTTGGTGCCATGTAAAAGAATTTTCAGTAAAACTGGTGAAATTGTGACAGAAAAAAGAAGTCGACTGCAGACTAAAAAGATAAATGAAATCTAATTTTTACATGTAAATATGTAATTGTTTAAAACTAAATTAATTTATTTAATTTATATGTGTATTATTCTATATGTTTATATATTTAGGTTTGGTTGGTATCAAACAGTAGATTGCAAATTTTAAGCCGCAGTACGGCGACTTCGAACGGTCTAATTTGCATTACGGGTCCACGGATCCTTTCCCTACGGATCTTCTGGGTCGATTCTAACGGTTCACGGATCAACTACTACTATCTTTTTCTATGCGATAGGTGCAGATGGACGCAGGCAACACACATCACAAGATACAATGCCTTCGTTATAGAACATAACCTTTCCGTCCTTGTCTAAGATTCAACAGAACCGAGAACCGTCTGGGATCCGAGATCCGTGTATCGTAATTTTAGGAACCGGTTCATTCGGGTCTTTTAAAAGATCCGAATCTGGGAGTCAGATCAGATCCGATCCGGACATCTGTAGTAACGGAGTAAGTGAGACAGCAAACGTCTGCTTCTATGTCTTTTTATGCAACCCGGCCCCTTGTGCGCAAATGTCGCGATAAATAAATATGACAAAAACCATATACTATATTGCTAATATCTATAAGAGGAGGTATCACGGACTAAGTGAGACAGCAAACGTTTACTTCTATGCCTTTTTCTATTTCTCGGCCCGATCTGCGCAAATATGTCGATAAATAAACGTGACACAAAAATATAACAATATGCAAACTGACGCACGTTTATAAGTATACTCAATTCTCAGACATGAACATAAGACTCAAAGTAGTAGTGAGAGACACAGAGGCATAATTACCGTAATGATTTCACCGATCTCCAGACCGTGCTAGCAATATAGTAATATTTGGTTTGTTCTAGCGACGATTTCAAATGGTTCAAAAAATATATATATATATATATATATATATATATATATATATATATATATATATATATATATATATATATATATTTTTTTTTTTATTATTATTACTATTCACGTATGGGCCCTGGTGTATCACACGAAGTACAATTAGAGGCATTTGTTGTTGTTAGCCCCATCTTTGCGCCCATAGTAATTCCATTCTTTCACTATGAGCTTTTTTCCTTTCGACAGACCAAGTTGTTCCAGTCTCCTTACATTTTTCTTTCTGGCTAACCTTTCAAACATTACCTCTTTAATTGCAGCAATCCATTTCATTATTTCTACTTTAGATCTTCTTCTATTTTCATAAAATTCGACTATTTGTCTAGTTAGCCTACTCGGATTCATCCGTTTTATGTGCCCGTAAAACTTAAGTCTTCTTTTTCTCATATCGCTATGCATATCTGTGTATTGTTTAATTTCTTGATTTTCTCGAAGTCGGTATGTTGTGCTATTTATTTGTTTGAGGCCTAGGATTTTTCTTATGATTTTTCTTTCCTTCTTTTCAATGTCCTCGATGTCCCCCTTTCTATTCAAAATGAGCGTTTCAGCCCCATATAGACATTCTGGCTTAATAACTGTGTTGTAATGTCTCAGGTTTGTGTTTTTAGATTTAGGCATTTTTTGTTGTAAATATTTTGTGTAAGTCTCAATGCCGTTTCCATTTTTTGACATCTACCCTTATTGCCCGATTTTTCCAACCCATTTCCCATGATTATTTCACCCAAATATCTGAATTGAGAGACTCGTCTGATGTGGCCATATTTTGTTTTTAGAAATGGTGTTCTTAGTCTGTTGCACGTCATGTATTGTATCTTTTCAAAGGAAATTTGGAGTTCTACCTTTTCTGCTGTTTCTTTTAGGATTTCAATCTGTTTCTGTGCCGTTAATACATCTTGAGCCAAAATTGCTAGATCATCAGCAAACGCCAGGCAATCAATTTTGATGTTGATTCTCCCCAGATTAATGGGCTGGTCAATATTCAGGGCCGACTTTTTTTCACGCCTCTCCTGTATTACTTTTTCTAGAACACAGTTAAATAAGAGTGACGAGAGTCCATCCCCTTGTCTCACTCCAGTTTTAATTTCGAAGGGCTTTGAGATGTCACCCATGAATTTAACCTTTGACCTTGTGTTAGTTAATGTTGCTTTAATAATTGCCAGCGTTTTCAAGATTCGATATAAAGAATCGCGGTCAATATAATCATATGCTTTTTTGAAATCCACAAATGTACAGACGAGATTTTTATTGTACAGTTTTTAATGTCTTAAGATCAACTTTAGATTCAGGATCTGTTCAGGGCAGGATCTGCCCGGTCGAAAATCTGATTAATATTCACCAATTTTAGGTTCTAACTGCCCCTGTGCTCTGTCTAGTAGACATTGAGATAGAATCTTGTAACAAACTGGGAGAAGAGATATCCATCTATAGTTGTTTACATCCGTTCTATCTCCTCTCTTGTGTAGTGGATGGATTAAAGCATCTTTCCAGTCTTCCGGATTCTGTTCAGTTCGCCAAACTTCCTGTAGAATTTTGGTTATTTCCTCGATTGTACCTAGACCAGCGCACTTCAAAAGTTCAGTAGTGATTCCATCTTCACCAGAAGCTTTGTTATTTTTAAGCCGCTTGATTTGTCTAATTATTTCATCTTCATTCGGTGGTAACGAATCTGGGTTTGTTTGTTTAGGGTTTAGTATTGGTAATTTGTTTAAGGGCTCAGGGCAGTTTAGTATTTGTTCAAGATATTTCGCAAGTTCTTTGCAATTGTCTTGGTTATTAAGAGTTAATTGTCCGTTTTCGTTTTGGAAGCAAAGACTTTGGGGTTGATAGCCTGTTAATTTAGTTTTAAATGTTTTGTAAAAGTTTCGGGTGTTATTTTTTTGGAAATCTTTTTCTATTTGATTGTTTTCATATTTTCTTTTAGTTTGTCTAATTAGCTTCGATGTTTCTTTTCTTACTTCCAAAAAGATGTTATAGTTTATTGCTGTTTTTTGAATGTTCCAATCTTTGAATGCTTTACTTCGGCTTAATACTGCTTGCTCGCAAACTTCATCCCACCACGGATGTTTTCTACGTTTTTGTAAAGGAACCAACTTAAAGACTGTTTTAATAATTTTTTGTTTCAATTCTTGTCAGTTCTGTGCTGGTTGTTTATCAAGCTATTCTGTTAGGGATGGTTTTATTTACATTGGGTTGAACTTTGGTATTAGCTTTCTTAGTCTCTTTTGAATAAGTTTTCGAGGTTTTAAGCTAAGTTTGATTCTAGTAGTAGTTTAAGCTAAGTTTGATGCTAAGTAGTGATCCGTGACTATGTTAGCTCCTTTCCTGACTTGAGCATTCAAAATCTCTTTATAATTGGGGTACGAAATGGCAACATGGTCAATTTGAAATTTCATGAACGTGTTTGGGCATCTCCAGGTCTTTTGTCTTGTTATTTTCTTCTTAAAATGGGTTGACATTATTTTTAGATCAAACTGCGAACATAGTTCAACCAATCTTCTACCATTATGGTTAGTCCATTTATGAGCGGGAAAACTGTCGACTGTTTTCCTGTACTTTTTTTCTTTCCCTAGTTGGGCGTTGAAATCACCCAAAAGGATTTTTACATGGTTAGAGGGAATTTTAGAGAGCCTTTTCCAGAATTTTCATTTTCAAATTTACTTGTTCAGGATTAGATTTATTTTCTTCGTTAACTGGGAGGTGTGCATTGATTAATGAATACTTTTTGTTAGCACACTTGAGGGATAGTGTCATAAGTCGATTATTTACTGGCTGGACATTAGTTATAGAACCAAGAATGTTTCTTGGGATAGCGAAAGCAACACCGAGATGTGGTGTATTTTTGAGTATTCTTTTCTCGGTTATACGTTTGAAAAGTCTATAGTTGCCGAATTCCAAGGTGTTATCATCTGTCAATCTGGTTTCTTGCAAAGCTAAAATTTGGATTTTTTGCTGATTCAATGTTCGCTCCAATTCATGTAGTTTTCCTGGACGCAGGAGAGAATTGATATTTACCGTTCTAAAGAAAGTTTTTGTTTTCGATTTTAGACGTTGGCCAGAGGTCTCTGACTCCCCCTGAAAGATTTTGCGTTTAAGCCCGGACGCCCCAGAATCCGAAAGTCCGATTGTACCAGCAAAACTGGCAGAGGATTGTCTACCTCCTAGGGTAATTTTGTAATTACTAGAACGCCTCATCTTGTACTTTGGATTAAAGGTTTGAACCATGACGGTTCAGAGGTTAAGACTGGAGGAGTTAGTTCCAGAATTTAAATATCAGCCGCACCACTTGTGAACAGACGCTGACGACTCAACCGCTTGATACAAGTCAGACGCTAAGTGGATTTTTTTTTATTATATATATATATATATATATATATATATATATATATATATATATATATATATATATATATATATATATATATATATATATCCAAGTCCCTGTATGGAATCTCCAGACCGTGCTAGCAATATAGTAATATTAGGTTTGTTCTAGCGACGATTTCAAACGGTTTCAAATGGTTTCAAATCGTATATATATGTCCTAGTCCCTGTATGGAATAATGATATTTGGTGAATTCTTCTATAAACCTTCGGGTGAAACACTAATCTTGAAGAGATTTAATGTAAAAAATAATTTTTAGTATAAGAATAAGGTGTTGAACGAGAAAATTAATGTGTCATTCTGAAAAAAGAGTGGAGTTACTCGATGTCAGTTATAAATATTTCATCAGTACCATTTCAATAAGTATGAAAATATGGTACAAAGCACCCCACGCTTTTCCGCAATGATATACGAATTTTTTCGTTCATAACTTTTTTTTTATATTAAAAATTATTTTTTAATTTTAGTTAGGTTTACCATTAAAGCGTGCTTTTTAGTTTTTTTAAACTATAATTTATTTTTCATTTTTTAGTTCGATTAACTATTATTGATGTCGAAAATTTTCTGTTCGAACAGCCTTCCTTGGGCGTTGTAACCGTGTCTCAGGCTCCCTCTCCGAAAACAAATCCTTAATCCTGACGATCCTGTTCAGGATAATGGAACGGACTTATTAAATTATTGTATTGTTATCGGTCCTTGATTAGTATGCAAAGTTTCAATTTAATCAGATATTTTGAAGTGGGTGAAAAGAACGTTCAAAGATTCCGTTACATAGATACAGGTGAAGCTAATAATAAAAGCGTTCCGTATTTTCAATTTAAAGAAAAATGGCATGAAATTGCGGCAAATTGTCAAAAATATAAAGCTAATTTATCTACATATATCAATATAGAGTGTGAAAACATGAATTCGAGGCAGTCCTAGACTCATGTCTTTAGTCACCCGACATAAACTTAATAATTCTTATTATTTTCTTAAAAAAAAATCACGTTTAATTTGGGAGAAATATAAAAAAATGGTTTATTTATAAATATGTGCAATCGCTAATTGCACATTTTCCCTATCCCTCAGGCAATGTGTTCCTGAAAACCCGTAATGAAAACAAGTAGTAGTCGGAATGGACCAAGACTGGTGAATATGGCTGGAGAAGCAAGAGTTCTCAGCCAAACGCCAAAATGGTTTCTTTGACCTCTTTCGTTGTGTGTGATGGGGCGTTGTCGTACTCACTTTTCCGTGTCTTGTAGTCCATTCTGGTGTCTGGGTCCACTGGCTTTTCGATCAATGCTTGGTTCAAATTGATCGTTTGTTGGCGGTAGTGAACGATATTAACTGTTTCACCTGATTTCATCTCATGGTACACACACAAATAAATACATTTTTTGCTTTTGTTTGTCGTTCAGAAAAATTATCTGGATGCGTTCTTTAACGATCTATGAGCGCGGGATTATGCAGCTACCGAAGA
Organism: Cosmopolites sordidus; assembly: GCA_031761425.1. NCBI lineage: Eukaryota > Metazoa > Arthropoda > Insecta > Coleoptera > Curculionidae > Cosmopolites > Cosmopolites sordidus. The sequence goes on from JARFXV010000187.1 coordinate 375,451, forward strand.
TATGGAGAAACAACACAGCACATATTATACTAAGAACTACCGATTCCAAAAAATCTAACGGGTAATTTACGTTTTTTTTCTGATTGACGAAGGGTTTCTTCGGGGCGCTCCTTTTTCCAAATCATAAATGATGTAAATAATTTCTTACAGTCTTAGGCATGACCTTTACTCCAGAACTACAACTAATATCATTACTTCTTGACTAGAAATGAAGCCATTTTTGATAGAATTTAATCTTTTTGTCTGAATTCTACCTGTTCAAGCTTTCGTTTGTCTTTTCTTTTTTTTCGTCTTCAATGTGGCCAGTTCTTTCATGTCATAAGGAATGTAAAATTGGATAATTCAGTTCCCTTCTGGTCAATTTCCCGTTTTAACTCATGTAGTTGTAAACAGTGTTTGTCCGAATTAATGCTTTAGTTTTCAGTTAACAAAATTGGAAAGGATTTACAGTTAGAGGCGCGTCAGCATCTAAGGCTACTTAGCGCCTGAACCTACAGCTTAACGTGGGTTCCGAGCCACGGTCATCAGCTAACGACAAACCCAGGCCAACACCCACCTTAGGCTAGCAATCCTTGGTTATGTGCCTACCTATAAGTCTGCCAAGAAGCCTACCGACTGGCGAGTGACCAACGTAGAACACTTCTCAGGAGGCATCCGGCCTTACCCAGCCTTTAACCGGCGTGACTGAGGGGTAATTCGTTGTCGGATTTTACACTCTTGCCTAGAAACAATCACAGACATTTAGGTATGGATATGTGTGGGCGCGTGTGTGTATGTATGTGAGTGTATAAATGTGTGTCTGTAGGGTAGGAAGTAAGACGGACAGAAGAATTAAAGCAAAACACCCATCCGAGCGCTGGAATCGAATCAGCTACCTTTGGATTGCCAGGCAGGCGACTAACCCACCAGACCACAGCGGCCGGCTTTTCAGTTAACAGCTCACACAGTCATAGTTCCAATCCCACAAGATGAATAGCTGGTTTTTGCGCTGCTTAAAACAGCATCTTCGCACTTACACTATGCTCTCTTAAGCTTAACATTATTATACTCAATTCATTTTTCAACACCTGTAACCATTCATTTTCGTTGTGCGTTTGTGATTGCGTTGTGCGTTTGTGATTGCGTTGCGTTTCAATAAAGAGGCGCGAGTAGAAAAAGAGTAGTTCTGAATGAAATGAAAATTTGATGTCTGACAGTTACACTCATATTTTTACACAACAAAGTGTGTGTATTATACTAAGAAATGTAAAATTTTTGGTTGAGACGAATTCCCCAATCCCCATTCCAAAATTTGATTATATGTGCCCCATTTGTTTCTTCCTCATATATATATATATATATATATATATATATATATATATATATATATATATATATATATATATATATATATATATATATATATATATATCATCATCATTAACTTAACGATTCGCGGACGTTTGCGATCAAGCGGTATCCACTCCAGGATTGCATTAGTCCATCTGTCATCCCATCGCCTCGCTATATGGCCTGTCCATCTCCATTTCAATCGCTTTACTCTTCCAATGATGTCACAAACTTTTGCTTGTTACCTGATCCATGCGCAGGACTTTCTGCCTCGTCTTGTAATACCAAGCAATCTTTGCATTCCCCTCTGTGCTACCCGAAGTTTTTGAATTGATTGGGATGTGAGTGTCCAGATTTCACTTTCGTATGTTATAACGGGTAGGACGCACTGATCGAAGGCTTTTCTTTTCAGGCAAAGTGGGAGTCTGCTCTTAAACACAATGTTGAGCTTGCCAAATGCCTGCTAGCCACATTTAATATGCTGTTCCACTTCCCGGGCGGTATTCCCCTCCATTCAAATTCTCTGCCCAAGATATATAAAGCTGTCCATAATCTCCAAATCCCTCCCTAAAGCTGAAATTCTTCTGTACCGAGCGAAGTTATTGAACATAACCTGACTCTTTTTCAGGTGTATTTTCAAGTCAAATGGCTCGCCAGCCCTTTGCAGTTCTTATATGCGTCTTTGCAGCTCCGCTGGGTCTTGCGAAAGGAGAACGATATTATCTGCAAATCTAAGATGGTTTAAGTTTGCACCATTGATCTTTACAGCATCCTATTCCCAATCCAGTTTACGGAATATTTCTTCAAGGCCAGCCGAGAAAAGAATAGGCGATATTGTGTCACCCTGTCGTACACCTCGTTTTACATTAATTCCCACTTCAAGATCATGATCATCATCATTTCGTCTGTTGGTGGTAAGACTCATCAGGGTACCGACATATGCTCTCTTGCCAAGAATAGGGAGTCCCTCTCTACACTCTCTAACCCATATTTTCGCCGACTTCTCGTTGGATGGCTTATAAATGGAGTTTTTTGACTTCTTTGACGAGACACCAGTAGGCGAGAGAACACATGTCGGTACCCTGATGAGTCTTACCACCAACAGACGAAACATGTGCCCTCCAATGTAAAGGATGGGTGAGGCTTCCTCCCGGTCAAGCAACTAACCAGTGCTCATATATATACATATCTATATATATATATATATATATATATATATATATATATATATATATATATATATATATATATATATATATATATATATATATATATATTGAACAAATACTAAACTGTCCTGAGCCCTTAAACAAATTACCAACACTAAACCCTAAACAAACAAACCCAGCTTCATTACCACCGAATGAAGAGGAAATACTTAGGCAAATCAAGCGGCTTAAAAATAACAAAGCTTCTGGTGAAGATCGAATCACTGCTGAACTTTTGAAATCCGCTGGTCCAGGTACAATCAAGGAAATAACCAAAATTCTACAAAAGTTTGGCGAACCGAGCGGATTCCGGAAGACTGGAAAGATGCTCTAATCCACCCACTACATAAGAAAGGAGGTAAAACGGATGTAAACAACTATAGAGGAATATCTCTTCTCCCAGTTTGTTACAAGATTCTATCTCAATGTCTACTAGACAGAGCACAGGGACAGTTAAAACCAAACATTGGTGAATATCAGGCAGGTTTTCGACCGGGCAGATCCTGCCCTGAACAGATCCTGAATCTAAAGTTGATTCTAAGACATCAAAAACTGTACAATAAAAATCTCGTCTGTACATTTGTGGATTTCAAAAAAGCATATGATTCTATTGACCGCGAATCTTTATTCCGAATCTTGAAAGAACAAGGACTAGATCTGAAAACGCTGGCAATTATTAAAGCAACGTTAACTAACACGAGGTCAAAAGTTAAATTCATGGGTGACATCTCAGAACCCTTCGAAATTAAAACTGGTGTGAGACAAGGGGATGGACTCTTGCCACTCTTATTTAACTGTGTCCCAAAAAAAGGTAATACAGGAGTGGCGTGAAAAAAAGTCGGCACTGAATATTGACCAGCCCATTAAACTGGGGAGAACCAACATCAAAATTGATTGTTTGGCATTTGCTGATGATCTAGCAATTTTAGCTCAAGATGTATTAACGGCTCAAAAACAGTTTGAAATCCTAAAAAAAACAGCAGAAAAGGTAGGACTCCAAATATCCTTTGAAAAGACACAATACATGATCTGCAACAGACTAAGAACACAATTTCTAAAAACAAAATATGGTAACATCAGACGAGTCTCTCAATTCAAATATTTGGGTGAAATAATCATGGAAAATGGGTTGGAAAAAGCGGCCAATAAGGGTAGATGTCAAAAAATGGAAACGGCATTGAGACTTACACAAAATATTTACATCAAAAAATGCCTATCTAAAAACACAAAACTGAGACATTACAACACGGTTATTAAGCCAGAATGTCTATATGCTGCAGAAACGCTCATTTTGAATAGAAAGAGGGACATCGAGGACATTGAAAAGAAGGAAAGAAATATCATAAGAAAAATCCTAGGCCCCAAACAAATAAATAGCACAACATACCGACTTCGAGAAAACCAAGAAATCAAACAATACACAGATATACATAGCGATATGAGAAAAAGAAGACTTAAGTTTTACGGACACATCAAACGCATGAATCCGAGTAGGCTAACTAGACAAATAGTCGAATTTTATGAAAATAGAAGTAGAGCTAAAGTAGAAATAATTAAATGGATTGCGGCAATTAAAGAGGACCTAAGAACAGCAAATATTACACAAAGTGAAATTCAGGATAGAGGTTGTTTCAGACACAAGGTTAACGTTTGGAAGGTTGGCCAGAGAGAAAAATGTAGGAAGACTGGAACAACTTGGTCTGACGAAAGGAAAAAAGCTCATAGCGAAAGAATGAAATTAGTATGGGCTCAAAGGAAGGCTAACAACAACAAACGCCTCTAAAGCCTAATATATATATATATATATATATATATATATATATATATATATATATATATATATATATATATATATATATATATATATATATATATATGAGGGAGATAACTTCGAAAATGAAGTTGATATTTCGTCTTTCATAAAAAAAATGTCAAAATTAACCAAAAATAACTAAATGAAGGGCCTAATTCATAAAATAATATACAAGCTCATAACGTGAACATTCGTTATTTAAACTGATGTTTAAAATGAACAACAATTTGGTCCCTCAATTTTATAGTGATAATCGAATAATGTGAACAGCCTCTCGTTAATGTGAACAAGAGCACCTGTGTTCAAAAATTTGTCTGAAACCTAACCTATTTTACGTAAAAAGCGATTGTTATATTTGTGTTCTCGCCTCGAAGTAAGTGTAGTTTTGCATCAACTTGGTCAGACCAAAAAGTAGACTTTTCACATTGCAAGAAAAGTCAAATATAATGGAAGGATGCGAAAAAGGTATATCGGTAATGATATTAGCTATAAAGTAGGGTATGGCGATCAACCACATGTGGAAAAGGAACCCTATAAATGGTTTATTTGTCAAAGAGAACGAAATTTTCGAGTTACTGGCGATATGATACAGGAAAAAGCATTAAGCTTGACTAAAAATAAGGTTTTTACAGTCAGTGACTGTTGTGACGGTACCAGTGATGGTACAGGACTCTTTATGATATCAGATTTCTTAAAATTAAGATTTTTTTAAAACTCTGTATCTGAGGTAAGTTGCGTACATGAAAATTCCCATAAATAATAATTACGTATATTATATAATTTATTTACAGGTAAGAATATTACTTAAATGCCTCTGAAAGCCTTACTTTTACTTGACAATGATCCTTGTTACCCACTAAAAGAATTATTAAGGACAGTTGATGATAATGATAACTGAAATGATATTCTTAATGTTCATGCCACCCAATGTGATGCCTTTGATTCAACCATTAGATCAGAATGTTTTAAAACTACAACATAGTAAAACTACAATAGTAAAACACAACTTTACTATAGAAAAAAGTCATAGAGTAATTAAAATATAAAGATAATTAAATCTGGCAGTGGCATGGGAGAAAGTAACCCACAGCATAATTTGCAACATTTTAAAATGCAGTCAACCAGATGAGGGAGATTTTCCATTACCAGAGAGATTAAGAAAAATGAAGGAATCCGTAAATAATGAATATAATGAAGCCGTTATGGACACAATTATATAAACTCAATAAAATCAACCCTGATAATCTTTCTGAAGAATTTGAAGTGTGTAATGAAGATCGTCCACTTGCACCAGAACTTAATGAAGAAGCCGAATGTGAGCCAGAATTAGATCAGCAGCGTGTATCCCATACTGATGCTACAAAAGCTTTAGCGTTCGTAATAACATGGGCTGAACAAAATTCTCTTGACGTAAATAATATGTTGGCATTTTAGGGTATTTCTGAAAATGCTGTAATATAAAACTTAAAAAAAGTTCAAAAACGAATTATTGACTTATTCAATTTTATTTTCTGTTTAAAGATATAGGTAAAATGTTTTCAATTTACGTTTCAATATTATGAAAACTTATGTTGTGCATATTGTGTTGTTATAGTATTCCAAATGTTCCAAAATACAGTGATTTTTTATTACTTCCTACATATTTTTCTGACCATCGATATCATGAACACCTTCAATAACATGAATTGCACTTTGCTTTTTTGTGTTAACATTATCGAACGTACACAATATTTCCTTAAAGGTTTCCTTCAAAGAATTCATTGATTTTTATTATTCCACAAATACCATTTCTAAGGGTAATTAGGAAATTGTTCGTGTAATTACGTATATACTTTTATTGTTTTATTACATCTTACCCTGCTTTCTAAAGAGGCCCATTAAATCAAATCCTGAAATTAGTCTATTCACTATCGATATCAAAGGTATTTGCAAAAGCAATCAACAGCATTTTTATAGTAGCAATATTCAAGGAAACCTCGAGTTTAAACAATAGTTTTTCTTCGGCACACTATAAAATCCTTGACCCTTTCAAGATTGTTCGATTCCAGGAAGAAACCAACCGGTCAAATATGAAAAAAAAATCTCTCACTACTGCTGTTCGATTGTGTCGGTTATTTCGCCAGGCCAGAAACTCGTTTCGCAAAGTAACCGTTAAGCCTCTTAAATCGAATATGAAAACGGTCACATTCCGTCGCATGATTATAAATTCCTTTTGATAAAATATTTTGATAGTTATATTGGACGAGGAGTGTATAACAAACGAGAGATCGAAGAAGACGCATTGGCAAGTCATCAAAAATCTAATCCATTATAACTGACCTTCCATTAACGGCAATGAAACTGCAGTGAGACATTTAAATAAGTTTCCAGTGGCGTACGGAAAAACTTAATTTTTGTTATGTCAGCCTATTTTGTTCTGTCTATACGAGGTTTGTAAAGAAAGTAATGAGACTGATTTATTATAATTTTGTTATTCAATTGAAATTATAAGTTATTAAGTCTCTGACCGCTTTCGCTGTGTGTGATGGGGCGTTGTCATGCAGCAAAATCACTTTTCCGCATCTTGTAGCCCATTCTGGTCGCTTCTCGATCATTGGCTCCATCACGGTATTAACTGTTTCATCTGGATTTAGAAGCTCATGCTCATCCCACCAAACGCACAACATTGTTTTCTTTCCAAAGCGATTCGGTCTTGCGATCGATGTTGATAACCTCCAGTCACGATCCGATGCAAAAGAGTTTTTCTTTTATGTCGAGAAAGCAAAACTTCGCACTCCGTTTTTTGCTTTTCCATGTGTCTGTTGTTTAGCTGATGGTACCAATTTTTCTGCCTTCTGGATCATTCCCGTGACACGCAGACGATCACAAATGGTTCGTTCAACCAACATTTAACATTTCTGCCATTTGTTGTTGAGTTTGCATATAGTCTTCTTTGAACAATGCTTGCAGTTCAGAATTTTATTTTATTTTTTTGTTGATATCGGTGTTCTTTGTATTTCAAGTCAAAATCAATACTTCTGAAGCGTCTAAACCAACTCCCAACAAGCGTCTTGCATTGAGACATTGTCACCGTAAGTTTCACCGACAGTCGACAGATTTAAAACACGAAAAAATATGACGCTAACTCGAAATCGTTTAAACATTAAACATAATTTTTAAGAGGAACTTTCGTAGAAACAGAATGACTTAAGAGACTAAATTGTGAACCAACCCTCGTTTCCAGCACCATCTCTTTAAAAAGTTAAGAATTATTAACCGTCACACCTGGTAGTTGCCTTGGGAAGCCACACAACGTAATGTGACCCATCAACCTGTATGAGTGTGTGTCTTTGTATATATATATATATATATATATATATATATATATATATATATATATATATATATATATATATATATATATCATCTTCATCATCATCAGCCCGTATCGATCCACTGCAGGATGAAGGCCTCTTCAGTATGCTTCCAACCTTCACGGTCCTGGGCTTTCCTCTGCCACTCGGGTCCAATATACTTAACGATGTCATCAATCCATCGTGCTTTCGGTCTTCTTCGCGGACGTTTGCGATCAAGTGGTATCCACTCCAGGATTGCCTTGGTCCATCTGTCGTTCCATCGCCTCGCTATATGGCCTGCCCATCTCCATTTCAACTGTTTTACTCTTCCAATGATGTCACAGACTTTTGTTTGTTCCCTGATCCATGCGCAGGACTTTCTGTCTCGTCTTGTAATGCCAATCATACATCTTTCTATTCCCCTCTGTGCCACCCGAAGTTTTTGAATTGATTGCGATGTGAGTGTCCAGGTTTCACTTCCGTATATCATAACGGGTAGAACGCACTGATCGAATACTTTTCTTTTCAGGCAAAGTGGGAGTCTGCTCTTAAACACTATGTTGAGCCTACCAAATGCCTGCCAGCCACATTTAACACGCCGTTCCACCTCCCGGGCGGTATTCCCCTCCATGGAAATCCTCTGCCCAAGATATATAAAGCTGTCCACAATCTCTAAATCCCTTCCTAGAACTGAAATTCTTCTGTCCTGAGCGAAGTTATTGAACATAACCTGACTCTTTTTCAGGTTTATTTTAAGATGGATTCTAAGATGGTTTAAGTTTGCACCATTGATCTTTACACCATCCTGTTCCCAATCCAGTTTACGGAATACTTCTTCCAGGCCAGCCGAGGAAAGAATAGGCGATATTGCGTCACCCTGCCGTACACCTCGTTCTATATTAATTCCCACTTCAAGATCATCAAGGTGAATTGTGGCTGTAGCTCCATCATATATCGATTCTAATAGGTTTACATAGGCTCTCTCTACCCCTTGGCTAAGCAGTGCATCCATTATCGCATGCTTTGAGATGGAATCAAATGCTTTTTCGTAGTCGATAAAAGCCAAACACAGTGGCATGGTGTATTCGTTGTGCCTTTCTATGACCTGCTGTACAACCTGGATGTGATCCATTGTACTGAATCCACTTCTGAATCCTGCTTATTCTCTTGGTTGTGCGTCATTCAGTTTTTTTAATATTCTTTTAGAAATTATCTTAGTGAAAACTTTGTACATCACTGATAGGAGGCTTATTGGACGGTAGTTCTTTAAATCTTCCTGTGCTCCTTTTTTATGTAAAAGGATCACTTCTGCATTTTTCCATAAGTCAGGTACTTTTTGTTCTTTGAGGCATTTTGAGTATAATTTATATATATATATATATATATATATATATATATATATATATATATATATATATATATATATATATATATATATATATATATATATAATTACTTCAAGAAATCAAACAATACATAGCGATATGAGAAAAAGAAGACTTAAGTTTTACGGACCCATAAAACGAAACAATTAAATGGATTGCTGCAATTAAAGAGGACCTAAGATCAGCAAATATTACACAAAGTGAAATTCAGAATAGAAACTGTTTCAGATACAGGGTTAACGTTTGGGAACTTGGCCGGAGAGAAAAAATTAGGAAGAACGGAACAACTTGGTCTGATAAAAGGAGAAAAGCTCTTAGTGAAAGAATGAAATCAGTATGGGAGCAAAGGAAGGCTAGCAACAACAAACGCATCTAACTATACTTCGCGTGATCCACCAGGGCCTATACGTAAATAGTAATATTTAAAATTAAGTTGGTGCATGACTATCACTCATATTCGCCTGATTTTGCTCCATTTAATGTCTGATTACAGTAGGAAAGGATTTCGATACGCTTTAGGATATCAAGTGTATTCAATGATTTTCATTGTACTCCTTTTGAGTGAGGAGTCAAATTTTAATAAAAAATAATCAAAACTAGACGCCTTTTTCTTTGGACAGGCTGTATATAAATAAGAAACAGCGAGTATCGGAAACCGTTGTCCGCCGTCACTGTTTTAGAAACACAAATACTTCAGAACGGCGCCAAGATCGAACACATTTCCATCAGCCCGTCTTACAGTGTCAGTTGCATTATTTACTGGCTCGTCGTCGTCTTGTTTTCGCCATCTCCACTCTTCGTCCATCCTCGCCAAAAACCGAAACGAACCGTATCGGCCGCCCCCTCTCCTTCAAACCATTACCGTTCCCTCTCTCCCTCCTACTTTGACGAATTTTAAACCGGATCGTCTCCCCACCGTCACTGGTCTCTCAGTGACTGTGGTTAGTTTCGGTGTCGATGCTGGCTGCGACGTAACCTCACTTTTGGAGTGCGTGCGCGATCCGCCGCCATGGCCAACGTCGTCGGTCAACAACAACAGCCGCCACAGAACGTGCCATCGTCCACCGACGCCTGTCAGAACATCGTGCACACGCTGATGTGTCACCGGCAAGGTGGCGAAAGCGAGGGATTTTCGCGGAGAGCGATCGAATCGCTGGTGAAGAAATTAAAGGAAAAACGCGACGAGCTGGACTCGCTGATCGTTGCCATAACGACCGGCGGTGCCCAGCCCAGCAAGTGCGTCACCATACAACGCACTTTGGACGGGAGGTTACAGGTGGCGGCGCGAAAAGGTTTCCCCCACGTGATTTACGCCAGGATTTGGCGCTGGCCAGACCTGCACAAAAACGAACTGAAACATCTGAAGTTGTGTACGTACGCTTTCGATCTCAAGTGCGATCTGGTTTGTGTGAATCCGTACCATTATGAACGAGTGGTGTCGCCCGGATTGGATCTGTCATCGCTCACGCTGCATTCGGGACCCGCGAGGACCAACGGGATCATGGACGTTGAAGGAGATATTAGTACGTATCGATTTGCATATGATCCAGATTTAATATATATATATATATATATATATATATATATATATATATATATATATATATATATATATATATATATATATATTGTAAATTGTATCTATCAATTCATCTTTTTTAAACTTTTCGGTACGCGTTTCGCTAACCACGTTAGCATCATCATCAGACGGACATAATATAAAAATAGTTTAATTTAATTTTAAATAATTCTTCTGCTACTAGCAGTGCTTGCTAGTAATGCTTTAGTTATGGATGAATTGAAAGGTACTAAGGTCCACATCTGGCCAAAAAGAGAGTACCACCCTAATACGCCTGTATACGCATCTCTGGTTGTTTTTGTATATCTCCAGATACGCCAAAAAAATTGAATTTCGTTCGAATGAAATAACCAAGTCGATGCGATGTTGCCATTTGATAGGAAAATTATAAAAAGTTCTAACCTGTTTCCCGTGGAAGTGGTTTCATTCTGGATGCATGTTTTAAGGAATTTTTCTTTCTTAGGCAGAATCTTTAGTTAAATTTACGAAAGTTATTTCCTTTACATCCTGTATAATTAAAAATTGGAAAGTCATTAATTTGAAAGTATTGAATTGAAAAAATTTGGCGTTTTTTTTAACTAGATCGAGAACATATCAAATGATCCTCGTATATATATATAACGTAAAACAAAAATCGCTAGTAATATATCGTCATATTTGAATGTATTAAATCCAATTCTATCAATTCTATAAAGTACTTTAATAAAATTATTCACTGTGATAGATCTAGTTTAAAATTTGTTATTTTCGAATTCAACAGATTTCATACTTGTTGGTTTTAGGAAACTTAACATAAAGCTTTTACATCCTTCAATATTTCAGTTAATACGTATATTTATGTATCCGGAATAATACATAAAAACAAATATTTATAATTGAAAATTGTTTCATCGTTTATCAAAATATTCTCTGCTCTGTTTGATACACTTACTGCTTACGTTTGAAACTATTTTCATACCACTTTTTCTATCCCGATAGAGATATCTCCAAATGTTCGGCGGATGACTTATCAATTTGATGTTTTGATTGGTTGAATATTGAGTTGTTTGGTCCGATGTGTGAGACCTCGCGTTGTTATGGTGAAGAATAATCCTGTGTCGCTGGTTGTTTTCTCTTATTCCTTCAAAGACTGGTGGTAAACAAATGGTTGTGTACCATTCAGAATTGACCGTTCTATGATTCTCTAGTGGCACTGTAGCCACATGCTATGACCATTTGCTTCGAAGTGCTTTTTGCGCGAACAACTTTTTTTGGAAATCGAATAAAATAATTTTTTACTTTGTTATCTATCACTTTTATCTTAACTTCTGTTGAGTTTGGCTCATTTTGAAAGACCCACTCAACTGACTACTGTTTACTTTCAGGCACATGCCGCCTAGATCGAAAATTCGTCAGGTGTGTAGATGTTATACACGGATTTTGACGCACCTCGATTGTGTTCTTGAGCATTTCTTTGCACCAATCGATGCGAGGCTTTTTTTTAAGCGATTGTCAAATTATGCGTAATCCAACGCTCACAAATCTTTTTCACGGCTAAATATTCATCTAAAATCTTGTGTATGTCCAGGGATATCTCAATCTCACGGTATGTCACATGACGATCCTGCTTTACCACTTCGTGAACAGTATCAATGTCTTCTGACACAACAACCGATTTTGGATCTTTAAATTTGTATGGGAGCGAACGACGGTCACTATTGAATTCATTAAACAAGTGATATATAATGGTTTTAGCTGGTGCTTCATCGCCATAAGTCGAAATGAGTTGATCGATGAACTGTTGTTGAGATAATCCACGTCGAAAATCGAACTAAATCATCGCAAGAAAAAATTCACGAGTTAATCACTAAACTAGTTTTTGTTTTATTGAATCTGCAAATAGAGGCAAAGTAAAGTTAATTGTGAAAGTTAGATATCAACATGGATAGTTTTAGATAATACTTAAGTGGGAGCGAAAAACGAAAGAGAAATAGGGAGTTTGACGGAAAACATAAAAATTTACCTAAAATTAGTCAGTACTTTAAGAATGATGACTTTATTGATGAAAAAGCGAGTGAACAGTGCTCTGAAAGTGAAGAATTCGACGTAACTAAAAGTAGCAGTATATCAGAGGCAGCACCCGACACCAGTGTATATCTAGATCCAGAACAACCACAGCAAGGTAGAAAAATTAAAGTGAATTATATTTTAGAGAGAACAATATTGCATCTTCACCATATATTAGTGATAAGGATAATTTTAAAGAACTAAATGATTAAGTGAAACGGTTTGTGATGGAAAACGAACATTGTAAACCGAAGGGTCTTTTCTTAAAAGATAGTGACAATAGTTTTTCCTAGAAAAACATTAGTATATTGTTTCCAAGTCTGGCGTGAAACTTGAACGTACATGACTATCATATTTCTTAATACTTCAGAAGGCGTATTGTGAGCCATGTTGGTTATTCGCAAATCGGACATCTAAAAAAAATACAAAATGTTTGGATGGAAGGCTATGACGACTGGAAATATTTTGTAGATGCCATAGAAAGACACGAGACATCGAAAATTCACCTGGATTCTTGTCTTACGTATCAACAATGGCGGCTACATGGAACACTAAATAAAGAGCAATAGTTCATAATCAAGCAAGAAAAATCTTGTTGGCTCCAAGTACTTTGTAGCCAACTTGTAATTTAACCTTTCGTGGCTACAGAGAAAATGCTGATAGCATTGAACCAAGTCCCCGAGGAAACTTTTTTAGTATTGTTGAGTTATTATCAAAATACGATCCGATTTTACAAGAATTGTTAAGTAAACCAAAAGGCCAGATAAAATACTTAAATCCAAAAATACAAAATGAGCTCATTTGAAGTTAAGGACCAAACTGCCTTAGCAACATCCAACCAAATATTAAATTCATAAATGACAAAAATATACGATGGTGCTAACACAATCAAAGGCACTTATGGTGAAGTTCAAAAACTCATAAAATATATCGAGCTAAATGCGGTATATGTTCACTGTGCTGCTCATAACTTAAATCTGGTACTTAATGATGCAGTAAGAGAGGTTATTGATATGCAACATTTTTTTGAAACAGTCCAACTAATTTAAAAATATGATAAAGTAAGGGTGTCTTCAACTTCGATAACGTAAAAAATATTGAACCCTACTAGATGGGCAGGACGTTATGTTGCAATTTTTGCTTTAAAAGTTCGGTTTGTTGAAGTTCAAAAAGCGCTAACGAAAACAACTTTGTTAAATTACCAATCAGATGAAAGAAATGAAACTATTTCACTAAAGAAGAATATCGAGAACTACAATTTTAGTATGTTATTGGTTTTTCATTGCAAAATTCTACAAACTATCGATGCAGCCTCTAATCTTGCAAATGACTTAAAAAGACTTAGAAATTTAAATGATACTGAATTATTAAAAAAAAGCTCTAGTATTATATATACATAATGATAATAAAAAATCATTTTATGTCGTGCAGCTTTCGTGAAGTATATTATTAATAAATATCTTGTTAATATTAAATTGTTAGTTCATTAAAATTATATAATACCTATGTTTTTGAAGATAAAATTTATTAGATATTTTACATCGAATGAATTTGCCACGGGCCTCAGATGGTATAGTTACGCCACTGGTCAGATGGCGGCAACACCATTGTTTTACTGGCAACACCATACATTACATAAATAGCAACCCTCGTATTGAAAGAATCATATGATATTTCCATAAACTTAGATCTACTGAAATAATTTCATTAAATGGTAATTATTAACCAGGCCATAATCTTTTGTAGAAGAAAAAATAACTATAGTAAAATTAAATTACCGGAAATTTCTAACATTTAATTCAGGTAGAGGAATTAAATGTAGAAATTGGATTTTTTTTATGACGGTCAGTGCCTGATATGAATACGAGCAACCTGTTATTTGTTTTATATTTCTTATGTCGTTTCATACATCCTTAACTAGGTTTTACTTTAAGTAAACCAATATTATGTGGGCGTGGAAAACAACTGTTGCTCCGAAACCTCATGCGAGGTGTGTAATCGTGTAATAAGAATGATATATATATATATATATATATATATATATATATATATATATATATATATATATATATATATATATATATATATATATATATATATATATATATTTTTTTATTTGATTCAAAGTATAAATCTACATTGTTACCTTCAAAGTAGTTGCCATGGAGACTATTTATCTACTCTTCTTTACAGTGCTGGAAATTAGATACTGGACTGTACTTAGTTTTCATAGGTCTGATGAAATTGTGCAAAATGAGTTGAAACTTATACCGAAGGCGCATTAGATGTTGGCGTCGATATTTCATAGTTGATAATTAACACGAATATATCCTAATTAATCTAGCTCCAAATGTATCTGCACTTGAGGTCTACAGTGGATTCATTATGCTAATTTGACGTTTAAGAAATCTGTAAATATGGAAAACTCATCTGAAATTATAGTCCATTTCAAGATATTTCGTTGCCTTTCGGCAAAATGTTAATTGCCCCAATAAATCTCAATAAAAAATTCCCAGTTTTTTAAAAGGCGCCAGAGCCGGAGTGCTTTAACTTCTGAATAATTTTGGGAAAAATAAAATATTGCTAAATTGTGATTAAATTATTATTATGTATTTTCCTTTCTATCTTTTTTTCGCAGCTGGATTTTAAATGAAGTGCGGGCCGTAGCCAAAACAGCTTCAATCCTGCAAAAATTTTCGGGCGATTCGAGTGGTATTACGGATTACCGCCCTCTGCATTATTCTAAACAAATTTTCTTCTAGCACCAGAAATTTGATGCTATTTTTCAGGTTCTTTGGTATAATGCCAGTTATTGAAATTATCAATGGCACTATATGGACCTGGTTCAACTTCCATGTCCGCTTTATTTCTAACTTGAGGTTTGAGGTCCTGAGGTCTTTGAATATTGTATGTGTTTGGAACAGGTATGTCGATTAGGAATGCTGTTTTCTTCTTTTTTTTTCCAGCAATATAATATCTGGCCTATTACAATGTACGTCGGTTTTGTCGGTTATTATTGTTCGGTCGTAATATAACCTGAAATCGGCCGAATTTAGTACCGCCACTGGGGTGTATTTATAATAGGGAACTCGCTCTGTTATAAGGCTATTACGACTTGAAAGCTCCTGGTGGACTATACTGGCCACCTGATTATGATGGTGAAGATAATCCGTCTAGGAGGTTCTACCACATGCTCCTACAATATGTTGGATAGTCTCTGTCTTTTCGTGGCATTTCCTACATGTGTCATTTGATACTCGGTGCATCCTTAATAATATATTTTTGGTAGTTCTTAGTGTGCATGACTTGATTCTGAATTGCACACATAAAGCCTTCAGTCTCCGGAAAAACACCTCCCCATGTCAACCAGGCGTCCGACGCACTCTTGTCGACTTCATGACGGTCAAGATCATGGGGGTGTCTACCATGTAGAGACAGATTTTTCCACTCTTGTATACATTGTCCCTTCCTCCTTGAATTCGTGGTAATATAAGTCGTTTTTTGCTACTGCGCGAGTGGTGTTTTATTATCATTATTATGTTTGTTCTGTATTCAGCATCTCAGCCTAGGCTGGTCGATATTATAATGCCAAAATGAGAAAGCAGTTCAGCTCCTCTCCCTTAGCATAATATTTTACGAACAATTATTATTAATATTCTGCTCATCCTTGCTGTAGAATCTCAGCTCATGCTGGTCGATATTCCAATGCCAAGATGAAAAAGCAATTCAGCTCATCTCACCTTAACATAGTGTTTTACGAACAATGTGACACGTCTGCAAGAGCACGGCACGTTGTCCCACTATGACAATCGATTTCGAGATATCCAGCCTCTCGAGGTTCTTTGAAAATCCTTTACTTATAAGGCCTTCGGTGGATATAATGAAGGGCACTACATCTTCCTTACTCAGTTTCCATTGGTTCTTCAAGTTATTATTATTGTTAATAATCTCATCGACTTGGTATCACTCTCTCAGCTCAAAAAGCTGGAAACCATAAACCGATTCCTCCCTCGCGACGTTGAAGTTCGGCTCGGAGCCTGGGGATAAATTTCATTATAACCCAGTATTAAGACAAACATTTTCGAACTATGTGGCAGGTTTGCAACAATATAGCACGTTGTCCCACTTTTATGATATTTCTATTTAGTCTGCAATTTGTTAAATTTTTGGAGAACCTGTGGCTCATCAATCCCTCTGCGGAAATTACAAAAGGTTCGATGTTGACTTTTTCAAGTTGCCAGATGTTTTTTAATTCATAAGAAAGATTTTCATACTTAGACACTTTTTCCACCTCCGTTTTATGTATATTGTGAGACAATGGTATGGCAATGTTAATAATTGTAATCCTAGTAGAGCAGTACATCGTCAGATTCCAGAACTGCTTGATAACTGTATCTATAATACGTCGGAGTAGATGTTAGTAAAAGGCCATGATTAAGTGCCAGTTTTTGCTGGATTATCTTAGCAAGCTAATTTTGCCTTCCTAAATATGCGTTCTCTGCTAAAGTAGGACATCCACCAATTATGTGCTCAACAGTCTCCCCTATTTTGCCACACTTTCGACATACATCTTCAGTATTTTCTTTGAGGATATATTTGTTGTAATTTTTGGTTTTTATGACTTTATCCTGGGTAGCAATAACAAAACCCTCAGTTTCCGGATATAGTTGATTCTCGTCTAACCAGAACAAAGAAGCTTTCTTATCATTTCTATTCAATGGAATGTATTCAATGCAATGCATTCATGGATTACAATATGGGCAAACTACGTTCATAGGTCCAATAGCAACGCCTTCGTAGGAACAGTAGTAAATTGAAACATCGTAACTGAAAGCTGCTCGTGAAACATTGAAAGCAGTTCGAAGCACACGGAACATACAATTTGTTTTCAAGAGAAGTGAAAGTTTAAAAAAAACCAAGAACCGCCACGCACAGAAGAATTAATTTTAAATTACACTATCACTATAATATTATTTTAATATACTATATTACAACATTACTATAATATTGTCTTTGATTATTTTTTTCACATGCATAAATTTATATTCATACAGTCTAATCAACTTGAATGTATACCATAAATAATTCAAACGCGCATTTGTTTTGTTTAGATTGACGTTGACAATTTACGTCAGTTGTTTGAAAGCTAGTTTTTATGTGAAAAGAAAAATGTTGTTTTTACTATTGTCGATGCATTTTTTTATATATATTAAAACTTTCCGTGTGCCTTAAGGAACATACGAAAAAAAAATGAGCCGAATTGGTCGAGCCGTTCTCGAGTTTTGCGCTTAGCAACATTCATTTTTATTTATTTATTTATATATATATATATATATATATATATATATATATATATATATATATATATATATATATATATATATATATATATATATATATATGTATATATGTATATATGTATATATATGTATATATGTATATAGTAGTAAATGAACATTTTTGTTAGGTGCTTGACCGGGAACGAGCCCCACCCATCCCTGCAATTGGAGAGCTCATGTTTCGCGTCTTGATGTTCAGGCTCGTCAGAGTACCGACACATGCTCTTACGTCAAACCTAAAAAATCTGGTTCAGTTATATCCGAAACTCTGGAGTGCGTAGATCGTGTAAGAAGTGAACGTGTATTAAATTCGCTTCGAAAGTCAAGATGCAAGAAAACATCGAGTAGCGATGTGCATACAATTTTGTGTGAATTTGAACAAATCTGCTACGAAGGCATAAAAGATTCAAAACAGTCTGGGAAAACGTTGAAGGCGAACAACGCGCTGGACGTCCGATCTCGGGCCAAACAGATGAAATGTGGCCAAAATGCGAGAATTTCTGAAATTTGATCGTAGGTTAGGTGTTCGATTGATGGCGCAGGAATCAACTGAGCATTCAATTCTAACTGATGCGAAAGGTGTGCGCGATGTTGGTGCCGAAGGTTTTGTCAGACGAGCAGAAGGAACACCGTGAGACGATTTGCCGTGAACTGTTGGAACGTTTCGAGATCGATCCAAATGTTCTGTACAAAGTGTTAACTTGTGACGAAACATGGATCTTTGAGTACGATCCGGAGACCAAAAAATTTCTGATTCTCATTCTCATTGTTTTCTTTGATACAAAAGGTATGGTCCACAAGGAGTTTGTGCCTGTTGGCTAAACAGTGAACTGCAACTTTTACACAGAAGTGCCCGGACATTTAAGACTGAACATCCGCCACGTCCGAAGAGAGATCGCCGATTCCTGGATGCTCCATCACGATGACGCGTCCAGTCACACGTCGCTAATTGTGAAGGGAGACACTGGCCAAACACAATATGGCCACGCTGCCCGAACCACCTTATAGTCCAGATGTGGCTCCAACAGACTTTTTTGTTCCCTTGGATCAATAGGGGCCTGAAAGGACATCGTTTTCGGGACAATTGAGGCAGTTCAAAAAGCATCGACGGTGTGCTTGAATAGCCTTGCAGTTGTTAAAAATCCTTGATTATTATGCTACTTTAGACATTTCTTTAATAAATATTTTTTTATGACCTCAGTCCCGATTTTTATAAGCGTTGGCAGCGTTACCACATTTATTTTATATAAACGTTTTTATGGTGTATCGAGTACAGTATCTGATATAGGACTACACTTTTAGCTCCGATTACTCAGATAACGATGCTCAGTTCCAAGGTAGCGTTAAAAATTCAAGACATCATGGTAAAATTAAAGATCGGAGAAGGTTTGTGACAGGGGGGTGGGTTGTCATCCTTTTTGTATAATATAGCATTGAATAAAGTTATCAGGGAAACATATATAGACTTAAATTGAACAAACATAAACAAAGAGATTTTTGATGAAATAATGGTAAAAGCCAAAAGGATCGGTGTTGAACAGAATATCAAATAAAATCATAGAGGTGTGTACGTATTACTTATTGTATGTTAAAAACGTGCATGAGATTGCTTGAGATCGATGTGGTTAGAGGTGAAGGTTAAGGAGGTCATGGCTCACTGGCGGGTTGTAGTACCAGAAGAAGGAGGAGAAATCGAGACCCAGATATTTTAATCTAGAAAAAAAACACTGACGAAAATAAACATTCACCAGAAACATTAGCCGATATAATAATCGCGCGTGAAAATAAACAATTGATTCAGCAATATACGTAACCGTTTTCTGTTCACGTGGGCTAGTTGTTTACGTTTGGTTTCATTCAATTCCTTTACTCATTCAGGTATACGACATGTATTATTTACACGAGAGAAGAATATTTGTTTAGCTATAGGTTGTATTTAATAGAATACTGTATCAGAAAAAAAAATTATCGGCTGTTAGGCACTTTAATTATAACGACAAATTGATAATGAAATGCCGGAGAGATCAGCCAAATTTGTTTGTGTCAATATTTACTCCATTTGTTGAAGTTAACCTTTGGAGTTTGGAACGTTCTTTTTTTAAATCTTGAATAAAATAGAGATGGTGTTGTGAATTTGTCTGGATCTCGTCTAATTTCGGAAGTTTGTTCTACTGTCACTTGTATCTTCCACCTGAAAGGAATATCAATCAAAATTAGTACGTGAAAGTGTACTGCTGCTAAAGATCCAGATATTTTCATTAGTCGGCCTCACAACAATTTGGACTCGTGTCGTATTTTACGAAAGGATTTCGCTCGGAACGCAAATAAAGTTCAAATAACATAGGAACTAAAGCCACTAGATCAGCTTCAGCATTCACCAAAGAACAAACAGATGATTTTTTTCAAACAAAATAAACAAAATTACCGTATTTGGTACGAGGAAAATCTAGCATTGATTCATGAGAAACCTTTACATTCTAAATGACTCACTGTTTGGTGTGCATTATGGCCAGGAGGTATAACTGGACCATCTTTCTTTCAGAATGCTGCTGATGAAGCTGTAGCTGTGAGCTTGTAGGGTGAATTAAATAATATTGATCTGAAGGATATGGGGTTCAAACAGGATGACGCCTGTCTGGAAAGTTCATAAGGATGTTCAATAGCATGGGCGTCGGTTTAGACGCTTAGAGGTTTAGAGGCGCATCAGCATCTAAAGCTATTTAACGACTGGACCCACAGCTTAACGTGGGTTCCGAACCACAGTCATCAGCTACCGACAAACCCAGGCTATCAACCCTTTGTTATGTGCCTACCTAGAAGTCTGTGAGGAAGCCTACCGCCTGGCGAGTGACCAACGTAGAACACTTCTTAGAAGGCATCCGGCCTTACCCAGCCTTTAACTGGCGTGACTGAGGGGTAATTCTTTGTCGGATTTTTCACTCTTGCTTAGAAACAATCACAGATATTTAGGTGTGGATATGTGTGGGCGTGTGTGTGTGTACATGTGAGTGTATATAAGTGTGCGTGTATGGTAGGAAGTAAGACGGACAGAAGAATTAAAGAAAAACATCCATCCGAGCGCTGGAATCGAACCAGCTACCTTTCGATTGCCAGGCAGGTGACTAACCCACCAGACCACCCCCTGTGTACTTACACCCCCTGCCATAAAAGAAAATTCACAGAAAAAGTTTAAGAAATATTTTTTTTATTAATCACTTTTGAATAAAATCTTAAAGCATCTATATTGTTGTCCAAATTTGTACGATGCCTTGTCAATGAATTGAGTATCTTCCTCTACCCTATTCTTATGAATACTGCATGCTTAGTATTCATAGGAAAATATCGCTCAAACCTTAATGCTATTGAACGTAATTTCACATAAAATAAATAGTTTCAAGGTATCTAATTGTTTGTTGTTTTATTGGAAATTAAAATTCGGACCCACTTAAAAAAATCATCCAATATTTGGCTTTATCGGATAAATTGGAAATATCGAATTATCCGATATTCCAGCGTTCAATTTGGGTTATGCATTATTAAGTAAATTGATGATTTTTCATAATTAATTATTTGATGTTTTTTTTTTCATCTTGTCGAACAGGTTTGGGCCAAGCAATTCAACATCACCATCCCCATAGCGGACAGCATCAGATCATCAGTCAACAGACGCCACAGGGAATGTTCGGGATGCATATGTCAAATATGCAGATACCGAAAGAAGAGCCACGTTTACCTCAAAAACAACCCCCGGATCTCGCCAATTGGGGCGGGGTTCCATTACATCGTATGCCAACATCACAACCAGTCAACATACCTTCACAGATAACACAGGTAACTTTGTTAATAACACTTTTTATTTCTCCACGTGGTGCCACCGATTGCCTTCGCCCAACTGTCCACCATCGTCCACCACTTTCAGCCCTTCAGCCGAGCTCCAGACGAACGCAACGAAAGCAGTTGGGAGAGACGATCGGGGCCAGGCCAGGTCACCTGACCATTTTATTGACCTGACCCTGCCTCCCAAGGGCTTTTCTTGCGTTGGTCTGTTTTGAAATGTTATGAAAAACAAAAAATGTTATGAAATGTTAGAAAATGTTTGTATTATTTAGTACTTTAGTACTTATAGTAGAGATCAAAATAAGACGATTTAGTCAATAAATGTGGGACAAATGTTAAGATATAGAGACAAAATTTTCGGTAGTGAGTTTCCTAGGCCTCTCGTAGCCCAGATATTAATCCATAATACTTTTATTTGTGGGGTCATATGAAGTCTTTAGCTTACCACGATGAAATCAACAAGCGCCGAATGTTATTGGATATGAAGAAAATATCTTTTTGAGGAGTCACTTAACAAAGAGCCTGCGAAAGTGTATTGAAGTAAACGGTGGATCCTTTCAACACCTATTGAAGTAAAACTGCAAAAAACTGTTATTTTAAATAAAGTCCGTTGTATTTATGACATCTTAATGATTTGTTTTCACTTTGTGAATTGCATATTTTTCAGCCATTGACAAGATGTGTAATGGAATATTCGAACACGAATATCGCGCAAACGGCGT
Source organism: Cosmopolites sordidus (assembly GCA_031761425.1). Lineage (NCBI taxonomy): Eukaryota > Metazoa > Arthropoda > Insecta > Coleoptera > Curculionidae > Cosmopolites > Cosmopolites sordidus. The sequence continues at coordinate 398,044 of JARFXV010000187.1, forward strand.
GAGATATCGATATTGATCAAGGGTACCTTTTTTACGTGGAAATTACGACTCTTCTCTATTTTGAAGTTAAAATATTCCTAGCTTTATAGGGTAAAATATTATGAGCTAGTTAATTCTTCACAAAGTAGGTAGCGAGCGCCCTCTAGGAACTAGATTCAAGCTAGTGCCAAATTCAGATTTGTCGCCTTTGAAAACCCAACTATCCCGATTTTGAACCTGATATCTTCAATCGTTTTTGAATTATCTCAATTTTTCGAAAATTTAGCTTTAATTTTAGCTCAAAATTTAGCTTATAGAGAGTAACATATATTCTTTGAGAATGGTCGTGAGGCCGAAACATGTCAGAGAATATTTTGAATATATTGTGAAACAAATACCAAGTGTTTTAATTATTGTCATTGTTACTATGTTTCACCAAATGCCAACCCCGCAATCAATCGAAACTAAATCTTATTTTGATCTTTACTATTAAATTATGGGACACTGTGTGTACATGCTTTTGTGGCCTGCCTTTGTGGCCATACCACCAAACCTGCCTTTGTGGCCATACTAATTTCATTCCTTTGCTATGAACTTTTTTCCTTTCGTCAGACCAAGTTGTTCCAATTTTCCTACATTTTTCTCTCTGGTCAACCTTCCAAACGTTAACCTTGTGTCTGAAACAACCTCTATCCTGAATTTCACTTTGTGAAATATTTGCTGATCGTAGGTCCTCTTTAATTGCAGCAATCCATTTAATTATTTCTACTTTAGCTCTGCTCCTGTGTTCAAAAAATTCTACTATTTGTCTAGCTAGTTTTATGTGTCCGTAAAACTTAAGTCTTCTTTTTCTCATATCACTATGCATATCTGTGTATTGTTTGATTTCTTGGTTTTCTCGAAGTCGGTATGTTGTGCTATTTATTTGTTTGGGGCCTAAGATTTTTGTTATGATTTTTCTTTCTTTCTTTTCAATGTCCTCGCTGTCGATGTCTCTCTTTTTATTCAAAATGAGCGTTTCTGCCCCATATAGACATTCTGGTTTAATAACTGTGTTGTAATGTCTCAGTTTTGTGTTTTTGCATATGCATTTTTGTCGTAAATATTTTGTGTAAGTCGCAATGCCGTTTCCATTTTTTGACATCTACCCTTATTTATCCGCTTTATCCACTTCAGTTTCCATGATTATTTCACCCAAATATTTGAATTGAGAGACTCGTCTGGTGTTACCATATTTTGTTTTTAGAAATGGTGTTCTTAGTCTGTTGCATGCCATGTATTGTGTCTTTTCAAAGGAAATTTGGGGTTCTACCTTTTTTGCTGTTTCTTTTAGGATTCCAATTTGTTTTTGTGCCGTTAATATATCTTGAGTCAAAAGTGCCAGATCATCAGCAAACGCCAGGCAATTAATTTTTATGTTGGTTCTCCCCGATTTAATGAGCTGGTCAATATTCAGAGCCAACTCTTTTTCACGCGACTCCTGTATTACTTTTTCTAGAACACGGTTAAATAAGAGTGACGAGAGTCCATCCCCTTGTCTCACTCCAGTTTTAATTTCGAAGGGCTCTGAGATGTCACCCATGAATTTAACTTTTGACCTTGTGTTAGTTAATGTTGCTTTAATAATTGTCAGCGTTTTCAGATCTAGTCCTTGTACTTTCAAGATTTGGAATAAAGATTCGCGGTCAATAGAATCATATGCTTTTTTGAAATCCACAAATGTACAGACATTTTGATGTCTTAGGATCGATTTTAGATTCAGGATATGTTCGGGGCAAGATCTGACCGGTCGAAAATCTGCTTGATATTCACCCATTTTAGGTTCTAACTGTCCTTGTGCTCTGCTGCATATATATATATATATATATATATATATATATATATATATATATATATATATATATATATATATATAAACAATGTAAACATAATACATATATAATTATAACAAATCATAATTTTGTTATAATGTGTAAATTTAATAATATAAATTAATTGTAATAATAATTTCTTACAGCCAATTAACATAACGCCACCAGAGCAGCAAAACATCCACTACTACAATGGAAAACCAGACCAAGGACCGAAAAACCTCCTGGAGATCGCCCAGTCCCAACCGAACCAAATCCAACAATTATCCTCAGCGCAAGTACAAAACTTAAATCCGAATAATTCGGGACCAATCAAAAACAACGTCTTTCCGGTGAACAATTGGGAACAGAGACAAAATATGGCAATTCAGACTGAGCCCGCCAACACCGGCTTGTTATCCAATCAACCGGCACCAGAATATTGGTGTTCGATAGCCTATTTTGAGTTAGATACTCAAGTTGGAGAAACGTTTAAGGTCTTATCGAAAATTCCGACAGTCTCTATCGATGGATATGTCGATCCGAGTAAAGGGAACCGATTTTGTTTGGGTATGTATATATTTCTTAATCGGTGTGAAACTAAATTTACTTGGTTTTTTTTTTTTTAAAGATATATTTGCTTGAGAGAAAAAAAAAAGATTATTTCTTAATTATTTTAGTATTTGTTAACATTATCATACAACGAAAGCATATCTTAAGAGGTAATCCATTCAAAGATTTGCAAGATGGGTCTTGCATCAGTCGGAAAAAGAGGTAATCTGATGGTACCAAGTCTGGAGAGTAGGCTGGGAGTAGAAGGACTTGTCGATCAAGTTCAAACAGTGCTTTCTTGAGCTTTTTTTCCCCGATTTGACTTATTCGCGAAGAAGCCATTTGTATCAGGAAAAAATTAATGCTATATTTGAATTCGGAGCATCAAATGGTCTATGGTCTATATAATAAATGTGAATCAGAATCCTCAAAGGTTGCTGTTATGTTATATACTTCTTTGTTTTCATGAAATATTTTGTTTGATATAACAATTGTATTTCAGGTGCCCTGAGTAACGTTCACAGGACTGAACAAAGTGAAAAATCTCGACTCCACATAGGCAGAGGGGTGGAATTGACATTAAAAGGGGAAGGTGACGTGTGGTTGAGGTGTCTCAGTGATCATTCTGTGTTCGTGCAAAGTTACTACCTAGACAGAGAAAACGGCCGACAACCCGGTGAAGCGGTCCATAAAATATTTCCAGGAGCAAATATCAAGGTAAACATTTCTATTGGTCTGAGATTAAATCATCTCCTGATGATGCTAACATGGTTAGCGAAATGTGCGTCGAAAATTAAAAAAAAACTGCTTCTGTGTTTAGTGATACAATCTCTTTGAGTTTGGTTCTATATGCAGGTTGTGCAAAAATGAAATACTTTTTATAATGACGTTAAAAGGTTGTAACTCAATGGTGCCAAGTCTAGAGAATAGATTGGGTGAAGAAGAGCTTACCGTTCGAGTTGGCTTGTTGAGACTGTTGGGCGCAGTCAGTACAGATATATCGCAAGCATTTTCCTGGATATCAGAGGGGCTTTTAACAACGTATGGTGGCCTGCTGTGCTGCACGCTCTCAAGCTTAAGAACCCGTCCTGCCGGTTATTTCGTATAGTTGCGTCGTATCTCTCGGACAGATCCGTTAGATTAGACTTGGGGCCAGACGCGGCTCATAAAGTTTTGCAGAGAGGCTGTCCGCAGGGCTCTAAGCTGGCTCCGATAATCTGGAACTTGGTCGTTGATCAACTGTTGTACATCTTTGACCATCAACCTGAATTTGAGATCATTGCCTATGCAGACGACCTGGCAATTGTAGTGGGGGGCAATAGTCGCCCTGCCCTTGAAGTTAAATTGAATGAGGCGCTGAATTTGGTCCACGAATGGGCGTGCTCGAGTAAATTGGAAATAGCCGCCAATAAGTCAACGTATCTGGTTTTCGGCAGGAAATTGACAAGAAACCCTACTGTCAGAATTGGAGCGAACAAAATTGGAAAGTCATCAAAGTTTAAATATCTTGGTGTTTTGATTGACGACAAGCTGTCTTTTGCAGCTCACATCACATATTCCTGTGAGAAGGCCAAGAGACTGTTCCAGATGCTGAGGAGATCCTTGAGTAGAGTTTATGAAACACCTGCGGACTCTCTGCGAACTATTTTCTTTGGGGCGGTTATGCCGGTCCTGACATATGGTTCCGACGTTTTTGTAGATAAGTTGTTGCACGTCAGAAATCGAGCCAAACTACAATCGGTGAGGGGAATGGTGTCCCGAACTATCATCGGGGCATACGTTTCCACTTCCACGGCTGCTGCTTCGACCTTGGCTGGGATTCCTCCGATCGAGGAGCTTATTTATGAGGCTTTGGACCTCCGGGCACATCTGTCTGGCAGACAGCTGGACAGATATGGTCTTTTGATACCTGGTGAGCCTCGGCTCAACAGGAAAACAATTAAAGGTGCTCTGAGGAACAGAACCATTGCTAGATGGCAGGCCGAATGGGAGGAGGAAGAGGCCGGGAGGTTGACTTTTGGTTTTGTGCCGAATGTGTCGGGCTGGCTTGAGGCCCATTTTAGATTCAATAGAAAACTGACTCAGGTGCTGACCGGGCACGGTCAGTTCCTGGGACACTTGAAGAGAATTGGCAGGATTGATGATGCGTGCTGCGCAGCATGCGCAAATGGAGCAGTAGATGACCCAATACATAGAATATTAAACTGTAGCGCTTTCGACGTGCCGAGACTCGCCATAGCTGAGGTCCTTGGTCCGCACTGGCCAGCAACACCTGACAGAATACTGCGAACACTGATGGAAAGGAAGAGGACTGCTCTTTTGAAGTGCTTCGTGGCGGCAGAGCCGGAAACAGCCTGACTGTTATGAGAACTGACGTTTTTAGTTTTGATTTACAATAAGTTTTTTAGTTCAGGTCTTAGGTTAGGTTCTAATATTTTTTATGTATCGTTTTTTAGTTTTTAAGTTTTTGTCTGATTTGTTTAAACATTTTTTCATGTTGCTTTCTGCGTAAGGCTCACCCCCTTCAAGGTTAGCACATTAAAAAAAAATGAAATAGTTACATGTTCTGGGGCTCAAAAGGGAAGGTTATAGGTACTTCCCGGGCTGCGGCCCATTTCTGTGGGATCCACCCTCCTTTTAACTCTAGTTGTTTGGGAGTTCAGGGTTTGAGCGAGAGAAAATTTTTAAGCAGAATTTAATCATGTATTAAATTTAATAAAGAATTTTTTGTATTAGTTGCACATTGAATAAGAAGAAGCGTTTCAAATACTTGCGATACCTCGTTCAGAGTCTTGTTTTCTCTTTCTTTCAGTCTGGCACGATTTATTTATTTTAAATTATTTAATTATTTAAAAAACCTTTCTTAATAAAGACCAAGAGGGGCACCATCTGCCCCCTTCAGGGTCAGGCGGTGGAGAGGGATATGGTGGGACCCCCCGCTTCTTCTTCTTCTTCTTACCATTCGAGTTATATGTAGTAGCTCTTATAACATGTAGTAGCCCACCGTTTGGACGATGAACCGATTACCGCTAAACTATGTTAAAACTAAAACTCGAAGATTAAAACTAAAAAAACGAAGAAGATTTCCACCTAAACACCAAATCACTTTATTTACCAAATCTGTGAATATGAAACCGGAATTGGCCCATAGATGGCCATAGCTGTCAATGTAGTTACCATCAAACCGCGTCATTGGCGCCATTTCCTTATTGACATCTAATGAAGATTTTCATTTTCATTTTCAAAATTTAATACAAATTCTTTGTTCGATGTTTTTATTCGTTGTAAAAATCGTAAAGCACACTTGAGATGAACTGACAAAGTCGAGCACTGTAAACAAACTAAATAACAGATGCCGTTCAAACTCCGTTTAACTACGGAGTTAAACTGACGTTAAACTAACTTTAACAATCCTTTTAACCGGGCTTTTCAAATGATCAATTATCAGTACATTTTTGACAGAATGTACCTACACAGATGACGAATCTTGGATCTATGATCACCATGATAACGCGAGCTCTGACACATCGGACCGAACAACTCAATATTTGACCGGTCAAAACATCGAATGGGTCATCCCATCATTGATGGGTCATCCGCCGTACAGTCCCGAGTTGGCACTCTTTGATTTAGTTTTGTTCCCGATCTTGAAAAATAAACTACATGGTCGACGATGTTCGACGACAAAAGAAGCAGTTGATGCGTTCAACATGCATGTTTTGGAGATACCTCGATCGCAATGGAAAAAGTGCTATAAAAATTGGTTCAAACGTATGCAAAAGTATATCGATCATAGCGGAGAATAGTTTGAAAAACAATAAAACCATTTTCAATGACAAACGTTTATTTTTATTTATTATTCCGGATACATAAATAGCAGCCGGTCGCGTTGGTGCGGCAGTAAGAACGCCTGCTTTGCCGAATCCGCGCTGGAGCGATAGCTGGTTCGATTCCAGCGCTCGGATGGTTATTTTTCTTTCTTCTGTCCGTTTATCTTTCCTAAATGTTTGTGATTGTTTCTAGGCAAGAGTGTAAAATCCGACTACGAATTACCCTTCAGTCACGCCAGTTAAAGGCTGGGTAAGGCCGGATGCCTTCTGAAAAGTGTTCTACGTTGGTCACTCGCCAGTCGGTAGGTTTCCTGATAGACTTATGGGTAGGCACATAACCAAGGGTTTATAGCTCGAGGGGGGTGCTGGCCTGGGTTTGTCGGAAGCTGATGACCGTGGTTCGGAACCCACGTTAAGCTGTAGGTCCAGTCGCTAAATAGCCTAGTTGCTGATGCGCCTCTAACCCAAACACTTTACTTTACTTTACATAAATAGCAACTCTAGTATTAATCCCCATTAAATCGGTATTCTTACCTTTGATATGTAATTAGTTTAAATATTGCCATTATTTGGTTTGACGTTATAACATTCCACTATGTCTAGAATTTTGTATCCTTTTTCAGTTAACATCATCGAAACTAATTTTTTTGGCACAATAATCAAAATATCCTAAAAATATAAATGCTTCTGAAATAATGTAGAGTAATAGACGAGACGGTCAAAATTAAAAATTATAAAAATTATTGTTTTCTTCATGTTCGGTTTGATATGATATTTTGATTTAAATGACCTAATTCTGAGCCGAATTTAATATTCATATTAAAGGTCAACGTTTACTTTTTGGTTCGAAATATCCCATTTCGCTTTATATTTATTCCTTTGGGTTTTTGCACGGTCATTTCTAGCTCAGTCACACAAATAGCGCGCTTTCATTGCCAAGGTTATAGATTGCTTCGATAAAACGTTTATAATAGAGACTTCCAGCAGGAATTTCAACAATTTTCAGAATTTTTCCGATTTGAAAATTTAACAGTAGCATTATAAGTGATAATGGAGGATGTCAAGTTCAGCGAAACTGGAGATTAAGGCAGAACATCTCAGATAAGATTTTAAAAAATCTTCCAGGTGGTAAATAATGAGTAAGATCTGGCATTATTATGGTAAAGAAACAACTTTTTTCTAAACGTTTTGTGCGTATTTGTAATTCCATAACAAGAAGAGCTCCATCAGCTCTAAAAACCTCGCTTGAAAAATAAATCGCAGATGGAGGTGCGAGTGTTTAAATTGACCTCAGTCAGTTTACATGGCACCTGATATAAAAGCCCAATAGGAAACTATCGAACGTCAACAACTCCAAAACTGAATTTTGTTAAGCACTTTTGTCATGCAGGTTCTGGTCTCCTGATGATGAGAGAACACTTCGAGATTTCTTAATGAAATTTTTGGGTATATTTTCTTTTTTTTTTTGAGAAAACCATGATCTTTGATTTTTTCAACATTGTTAATATATTTAAATTAATAATCATGCCCTATCAGTCCTGAAAGATGTGGCAACGTCACAATATTGCTACGACAAAGATAATTTCAAAATTGTCACGAAAATTATTTCAGTATTTCAGTGCGTATATTTAAGTTCGATTTATAACCTAAAATATTTTCTACACGCAAATATCAGAATATGGTTCTTATTTACGGGGAATCTTTTTAAAATCTGGAAGGATCTAGGCATATTTTGGAGCAACGATACCCCGAAAGGTCGCTTCCAGTTCGGCAAACATTTATCCCAGTTTCTCAAAGACGTTTGGATACGGGTAGTGTAGTTCCAAAATTTTAAAAATGTGTACAGCAGCAGAACAGAAGTCGTTTCGGAAGTCGAAGAACAAATTTTACATTTTGTTGAAAGAGGATTGTATCAGAAGTGTTGCGCAGCAAGTTGGAGATTCCCATTGGATTATAGAGAGAATACTAAAAGAACAACTAACCTACCCACACTATGTACAAAGGGTACAAGTACTTTTTTTTCACAGATTTCTTTTACACAGGCAAGATGCAAGGAATCCATTTTTTTTGTTCAGTTTCTTATCAACCGACAAAGCTTCTTTCACGAGGTATTGGATGGTGGACATTTTAAATATCTAGGTTATTAAAACAATTAATCATTTTTTTTAATGTGAAGTGTCGTTTAAAACGTGTTGTAGCGTGAAAAATGAGTGTTGGTAATTTCAATTTTGGCATTCTTTATATATTATTATATATTTATTTATCTTATTTATATATTAATTATAACAATATTATGTTATATTTTCAAATAATACCTCATGATGCCAATAAAAATAATATGTAATGCAATAAAAACTCAGTTCCGTTTGATCGAAATAAACAAGTCGAAAATAGTCGTTGCCGTTGTTAAGAAAATTAAACCTGTTTTCAGATCTGTTTCCCCAGAAATAGTTGCAATTTGATTAAATCTTTTAAGGATTGTTTTGTTCAAAAAACTGTAAAAAATCAGTTAAATTTACAAACGTACTTTCCCTTACACTTTGTATATTGAAACTACCTTATAAGTTTTTAACCAACATTTTTTTAGATTGGAAATTATAAAAGCTAATGTTACTATGTTTGTACAATGTTACTATGTTTGTATAAAAGCCAATGAATTACTATGTCATTCTTATATGCAAATACAACAAGGCCGACCTTCCACGTTTATTTACTATGACCATAAGAATTTTTACATCTTGAAATAATTCTCAGACATACAGGTGAATATGATATCATTTATCTATAATTGTTTGAGGACAATGAAGTCACCATAACAATTTTAAGAATAACACCACAGACAAAAACACGATCCCAATGTCCACAACCTTTATGACTACGGAACATGACTACTGACATTATTTCGGGATCTAAATATTGAATTTTCCTTGTTCTACCTCGTATATACATCTAAATCTTTCATGATTCCTTATTGTATTTTTTTTTGTAAAATGATCACTGACTTTGCGGTCATCGTGATCAAAATTTTTGTTGAAAAATCGTGCTGGAGCTCTCTAATATATTTTCTGTTTTAGGTTTTCGACCTACGCCAATGCCATCAGCAAATGACCGCCCAAGCGGCGACAGCTCAAGCAGCGGCGGCTGCGCAGGCGGCAGCGGTGGCAGGCCATATACCAGGACCGCATTCGGTTGGTGGGATCGCGCCAGCAATGAGTCTGTCGGCGGCTGCAGGCATAGGTGTAAGTTAAACCCATATCTATCGGTTTTAAATTAAATAAATTAGCCAAATATATTCGCATTTAATGACTATTATTCGATAAGATGATTAATAGAACATATTGGGTTGTAATATACTAAAAAATATATTTTTTTACCCATCTTTTCAGTAAACATTGGATTCATCAGCGGAAAAATAACTTAATTTCAGATCTAACCTATTTTTAGACTCATTTTCAAACGTTTTTGTCATTAGAAAAATGTATCAATAAGAGTATATTCCACAAATTGTAAATCCTGATTATCAAGTCTGGATAATCAGGTTTGTCTTGAAACTTGGACGTGTATTGAGTATTTTCACCACGTGTGTTCATTTTTTTCGTGCCTTGTAAAAGGTTTGAAACTAACATGAAAGTAACATTTAATACGTTTGACAAATCTTTGAATGTATTAGTTGAATTTTTATTCAATAATGTTAGGATAATTCGATGTACTGAAACTTTATCGACTATCCAAATCGTCCTCTTTCTTCCACACTAAAACTATTATTGCTGAAACCGTGAAGCCATTATTGTTTCTGATGCGGCTTATTCTCAATAATATATAGATCTTATTTAATGTACCTCGATGTGTTGCTGAAGTTTTGTTCTGCATTTTTCTTTAAGTGTAGATATGACAAACATTAGAGATTAGTTACAGTCTGTTGTACACATTCCTGCGTACCATCTTCAAAGACATGTATAAGTGACTTGTGAACTTGGGAAGTGACTTGTGCACGTCTGGCGTAATGAGCTTAAGAGATTCAGCAGTTATCTCTTAAATCTCAGAAAGATACTTTTTTTTATTAATAATTGAAGCACAGTGTATGACATTTAAATACGAAAAACAATATCTGCCAAATGACCACCTCTTGCAGCTCCACAGGCATCTATTCTTTTGTCAAAATCTTGGATGACATTTTTACAAAACCATTGCTCTATCCCACTAATGACTCAAATAACTGCATTCTTTAATTCAGGAATCGATTGTGGATTGTTAATATAAACCTGGCTTTTCACGTAACCCCAAAGAAACTAGTCCAATGGTGTCAACTGAAATAAATGATCTTGGTGGTATCAAATGAGTTTCTTGTAATAACTCATTCAGGATTTTTTCTTAATAAATCAGTTGTTAGATTAGCAGAGTGATCATCCTGAAACCACATCGCCTCCAGATCAATATTATTTAATTCACTCCACAAAGATTAGGATATCAATCTCAAGATATTGTAATGCACAGTATAACCTTCTCCTGAACATAATGCACGGCAAATATTGACTCAATTAGAATGTAAATGTTTCTCGTGAATCAATCGTGGATTTTTCTCGCCTCAAATTTGGCAATTTTGTTTATTAACACAGCCACCAGTTACAAATGTGCTTCATTTGGAAAGCTGATTTTTTTTAGAAAAAATCATCTGTTTGTTCTTTGATTCAATTGACTTGAATTGTTCTCCAAGATAAAATACAAATTACCGGATTATCACTTGTAGTTATCATTGTGACTCATTTTAAAATTCTGATATTTTTATTGGACAACCTACCCCATAAACATTGATTGGTTCAATTAATGGACCAGATTCATAAATGAACAGTTGAACATAAATGATGTACCAAACAAAACATTTATTTAACTAACCAAAACATTATTTCTTTTAGGTTGACGACCTGAGACGTCTCTGCATCTTGCGACTCAGTTTCGTGAAAGGCTGGGGACGAGACTACCCCCGAAAGAAAATTAAGGAGACCCCTTGTTGGATCGAGGTGCATTTGCATCGAGCTCTTCAACTTCTCGACGAAGTATTGCACAAAATGCCGGTGGAGGGCAGCTGTGGACCAAAATAATGATGAAAAAGACGTTTAATTTTTTTTCGAAGAACTGAGGGTGAATTTCATTGAGTGGAAAATTATATTACACTGAAATGGAATTAACTTTACATTTTATTGTAACTGCAAACTGTAAAACTTAATTTTCAAAGGGGATAATTATTTAAAAAATTGTATTTGATGATTGAGTAGTATAAGTTCGTCATAATTTAATTGAGGCATTTCTGGTTTTTAAATGAATTTATACCAATCAATAATTAAACACAGTATTGCGAAGAAGCTCTCCATAAATGGAAACATGAATTATTAAAAAATCAATAATCACCTACATTCATATAAAAATAATCTTCTGTCACTCAGGGATATGAAAACAGTGTCAATTTCTATCTAATTAATTCAAAAGTTGATACAAAAATATAATACATACAACTAGCATAAGGAATAAAAAAACGTTATTTTATAACTTTTATATAGTCAGTCAGTTTTTTTACGCTTAACATCCTCTCTATTGTCTAATATATTTTTTACTTTCAGCTGGTTTATCATATATTAGTTTTTTTTAAATATAAACCTTGAACTGCATCAGTCTCAGTTAGTGGAACTGTAATAATTTCACACTTTGTTTTTAATTTCGAATAATATTTTTAGGTCACTGTTTTCGTTAAAGATTGTAGAATATGACAAAACTGACAGTGATGACAAATGACACATGACAATTTGTTAATGAAATGAAATATGTTATAGGAATGTGACATATCTTATGAGAAACTTAGTATATATATATATATATATATATATATATATATATATATATATATATATATATATATATATATATATATATATATATATATATATACATATACATATACATATACATATACATATATAGATACAGTAGGCGCAAAAAGTATTTTCACGCTATAATTTTTAGAGATTTATTACAAATTATAGTGAAAACTGAAAAAAATTGTGAATATAACAAGAAACGACAACATAGTATAACAATTTATTTCAAAATATTAATTAATTAAATAATATGTTTAATAATAAACTGCGAAAATAATATTTGCAGACTGACATGTACCAGTAATAGTTTATATTATAATATATAAACTATTAGTTCTTGAAGATACTAACAAAATTATCAAACCTAGCACCGAATGAATCCTGTAAAATGGATATTAAACTTTTAAATTTATTATAGTTTGGAGTATTATTGACTTTGATAGCTAGTTCCTGCATTAATGTGATGTGGGTTGAATCTTTTTTCTCCGAAATCGAGACAAAAGGTAAAAGTTTCTTCACAAAAGAAGATATATGACCAACTAGGATAGGAAAAATATAATCAATTGTCTATTGACAATTTTCCATCGTTCCCTTACATTGAGGACACGAAAACGATCTTATCGGGGTTTGTTTTCAAATATTAAATAATCAATTAAGTTTTCTTCCAATTTCTCTATGCCACTGCCACCGTTTCTCCCCTCATTCTCAGAGAAATCTCTTTTGGCTTTGGAGCCATTTCCAACACAAATTAATATCGCCTGTAATCTGACTAAACTAAAATGATTGAAGGACTAATCCTCAGTGTCCAGGTTTGCACTGAAGCTGTCTCTATGTCAAGTGTACATGTATTTTGTTTGCAGTCCAAAGTGACATTGTTTTGCATATTATTTGCGTGAGTGAACAACTTTGTTTTCATCTCATGTACTTTCCTGTTATATTTACAACTAAAAAATCAATTTGGTTAATGTCACCATAATACTTTCTTTGCTTACTATTTGTATTGGTTTCAGTAAATGTTTTTTTCTCTCTTTTCTTTGTTAAAAGGAATATGTATATTAAACAAAACCAAAATGGTAATTTACAGTTTTTTAAGTAAGATAGTTTGGAACATTTTACGTAGGATATCAAATTTGTCTGTGGTATTAGAATAAAATAAATTGTAAGTCTATTTAGGACCAAAATTGTTCTCTATTTAACCGTTTTATTTCTTTCGTTAAATATTCGTATTTTACACTATTGAAATTTATATTGTTAGATGTTTGGTTATAACTGATTTAGAATTTGCGGAAAAATATTGACGGAATTTTAAAAAGTGGTAATTTATATAAATCGCTCTCGTTTTGTACTGCATATAAATTTCGCTTATACTGCAATCCAAAGATTAATATTATTTGCTTTGTTTACGTCATCTCGTAGTTTTTAAGCGTAGATATTTATGGTTAATTTTTTTATTACAATTTTATGTAAATATTTATTCAAACATTTATGCCATATAATATTTTATAAATAATTCTTTCCATTAAGAACTTTGTTTCATTTAATGTAACAGTTAAAAAGTAATATTTCTTAAAGTTCGCAAATCCAAAAGCAAAGTGAAAAGTATCTTTACTGCCTGTACGCAACAAATTTTGTATGCATTTCACTTTGCCTTTGGATTTGCAAAATTTTCTAATCCTATCCGATTTCACAAACTCAATTTTCCTTGACTGATGAGGTTAATCAAAGCAGAAACAAGGACCGCAATATATAGTAGTGTTCTTTATGGACTGAAATTTTTTGAATTTTAGAGAGAAACGCATTGTGGAACGCGACCAAAGACGAATATTGTCCAAAGGATCTACTACCTTCGTGATAAAAGTGTTCTGTTTTCGACCAATTGGGGTCCCTTAACACATCGGTCAAAATTTCATGACAATCTCTTTTTTTTTATACCATTTTGGTTTATACCATTTTGCATGAATGATTGGGAATGCATAAATTGCATGCAATTGAATGCAAAAACAACAATGTATTGATGATTTTGAGCAACGTTTGGAGCTGCTTAAGCGAAACAAAAAGGGTTTTTTCATGTGGTATGTGACAATGGATGAAACATGGATCCATTACTATACTCCGGAGCTAAATTGGCAGTCAGTGGAGCAGACATCAGTCGGTGAAAGCCGTCTAAAGGGTTAAAAGACAACCACCGGCAGTCAAGGTTATGGCTTCTGTATTTTGGTATGAGAATGGAATATTGTTGTCGATTATCTTGAGAAAGGCAAAACCATCAATAGTGAATATTGCATAGCATTATTGGTGCATTTGTAGGATGAGATCTCAAAAAAGGATCCAAGTGAACAAAAAAGTACTGTTTCGCCTAGGCAAATGCACGATGCCTAAATTGCATGAATTGCACTTCGAATTGCTTCCTTACCCACCGTATTCTTCAGATCTGGTCACCATCGACAATTTCTTGTTTCAAAAACCTATCAAAAAAGTCGAAATTTGCAAAAGAAAGTGTGTCTTATTCATCAGACCGGGGACTTATTGATCGATGTGTTAAGTTAGGTGAAGAAGCCTGTTGTTATATCTGAATTGTACTTCTTCTGTTCAATTGCCTTCACTCTTTCTTCCTTACTCATTAAACTTACACTCAGGCAACTAAATGTTCATAATTTTTCAAATGCAAATAACAAAAATATTGAAAATATTTTTTTTTACTTAAAATTTGAATGTTTTTATAGTAAAACTCGGTTATGAGGTCATATTTAATATTGATGTATTATATCAAAAGTGGCTTAAAAGGTACCAATTAAAAATTTCATAGACACAAAGTAATTATAGAAAACATTATGTAAAGAATAATTATAGAATACTTTTCGATATGCTAAATCGGTAGTAAAATGAATCGAATGGATTTTTGATTCTAATTTTCGCGTGGTAGGTTCTGCCATCTATGAAGAACTAGAAAAACTAATACATTGTTATATTACAGCATTCTATCTCCAAATTTTTAGGCCATATCATTGATAGACGGTAGATCACTATTTTCCTAGCACTTAGATAATATATAAAAAGTATTCTAATCCTGCAAGGGACGATGATAAATGTGTCAACTAGTGCCGCCATCTCCTGTGTATCCGAGGCATCAATTTAAACTTTTTATAGCGTTCTACTTTACAGTTTGGGGTTCAAATCCTCAACTTTGTTATTAAATTTAAATTTATTAGCATTAAAATTATTCTGTTAAGTTGCAAGTTATTTTTTCAGCTTCTAGTGTTAAATAATAAGTAAAATTTAAGAAATGTACCATACACATCATACATATTTGCTTTTTAATTGAAAAGGCGAGGCAATAACTATAAAATCTCCGCAAAAAAAGCAAAGCCGCAAAAAGTAAAGATTTTGAGCAAAGCTGCTCAAAATCTCGCGAGATACTTGAATGGAATCGTCAATTGTCCAGATTCTTGAATAGAATCGTCAGGGGAGATGAAAAATTATGTTTTTATGTTAATATGAATCAAAGGAAGGAGTAAGTGACGACAGGAGAACCGCCTAGAGTTAGGCAAGATCTCCATTCCAAGAAGAACATGGGAGGGTCTCGTGTATTGGGAAATACAAGATGATCAACAAGGAAAGCTACCACGCCTTGCCGCAGTATATAAATGAACTATAACGACTCGAACCACCAGGTCACAGACTCTCGACGTCTATTCGTCGGTCGGTCGTACCCGGTCAAGCAACTAACAGTGGTGAAGACGCCGGTTGTATGTTCCACAGGATATTGTGGAACCCAGCGGTTGGGGTGCATAACTCCCGACTACTGTTGTCTCATATGCTCAGTCCAAAGAAATAAAAAACTGCATTCATAAGCCATCCGACAAGAAGTCGGCGAAAGTGTGGGCTGTTTGATTGTGGATAGGGTCTCCCTATTCTTGGTGAGAGAGCATATGTCGGTACCCTGATGAGTCTAACAACCAACAGACGAAACATATGTAAGGGATGGGTTCGTTCCCATTCAAGCAACTAAAATAATGCTCATTTTGGCGGAGTCGCAGATTGTTGTGTGTTCCACATCAGACTGTGGAACCCAGCATATATATGTAACCATCAGCCCGTGTCGATCCACTGCAGGATGAAGGCCTCTTCAGCATGCTTCCAACTTTTACGGTCTTGGGCTTTCCTCTGCCACTCAGGTCCTATATACTTAACGATGTCATCAGTCCATCGAGCTTTCGGTCTTCTTCGAAGACTTTTGCGATCAATCGGTATCCACTCCAGGATTGCCCTGGTCCTTCTGTCGTACCATCGCCTCGCTATATGACCTGCCCATCCCCAATTCAATTGATTCACTCTTCCAATTATGTCACACACTTTCGTTTGTTCCCTAAATCATGTGCAGGGCTTTCTGTCTAGTCTGTAATGCCAAGCATACATCTTTCCATTTCCCTCTGCGCTACCCGAAGTTTTTGAATTGATTGCGATGTGAGTTTCCAGTTTTCACGTCCGTATGTCATAACGGGTGGAACGCACTGATCGAATACTTTTCTTTTCAGGTAAAGTGGAAGTCCGCTCTTAAACATTATGTTGAGCCTGCTAAATATCTACCAGCCCCATTTAACAGGCCGTTCCACCCCCCGGGTTGTATCCCCTTCATTGAAATCCTCTTTCCATGATATATAAAGTGCTCCACACTCTTGTCGTCAGCGAATTTATTGAACATAACCTGATTGTTTTTCAGGTTTATTTTTAAGCCAAATGGTTCGCCAGCTCTTTGTAGTTTTTCTATGCGTCTTTGCAGCTCCTCTGTGAGAACGATATCATCTGCAAATCTAAGATGGTTTACGTTTGAACCATTGATCTTTACAGCATCCTGTTCTCAATCCAGTTTATGGAATACTTCTTCAAGGCAAGCCGAGAAAAGAATAGGCGATATTGCGTCACCCTGCCGTACCCTTCGTTCTACATTAATTCTCACTTCAAGACCATCAAGGTGAATTGTCGCTGTAGCTCCATCATATATCGATCCTAGTAGGTTTACATGCACAGCCATCAAAAGTCTACTGGGAAAAAAAATACCGTAAATAGTATGAGAACATGAATGAATTGGAACGGAAAATAAACTGAAAACTTCGGAATTTTTAAGTTGATACCATCTCTGGTGACTAAATACTTTGATTCTGAATATCGATTATTTATTAGTTTAGGCATGGCCTGTTTATAATATTTGAACAACGTTATGAACACTTAAGAATTCTTCTTCCTGTCTCCTGTACTTCTTCTTCCTCCGTCTTCAGTACTAGTTTTGTGAAACGTCAAACGTCTGTGTCCTATCACGGGCACAGATCTTTAGGTAATTTAAAGCGTTCTCGGAGTGCCGAACCTCGATCGAAGGCGAACCTGGCTGTAGAGGGCCTTCAACTGAAAGAAGTAATGAAAATGTCTACATAATCCGGAACCTTGGGCATTTTGCTTGTCGGTTGAAAGTCGGAATGCTCGGAGAAGTGTTGGATTTGGCTTAAACAATCGTTCATCACATTTTGAGTAATGAATTGGCGAAAATGGTTCCGAAAAACCTTGTCGCAGGATCAAAAGAACAACAGTGGGGTAAAACAATAGTTTGGGGCGGAGTGAAAATGACCTTCGTTTTCTAGAATGTATGTGACTTTCTAGAGATGTGATATTCTAGAGAATGTTTCTAGAATGTGTGTGACTTTACTGGATACGAGTCTTGTATTTTCGAATTCTCAAAAAGTCGAGACTCATTTGAATATAACTCGGATCGCGAGAAACAGAAATGGTATGCAACATCACAATGACCAAAAAAGTCAGAATGAATAGTACTAAACTCGAAAAGACTTACCACTAAGCACCAAATCAGTTTTTTAAAACTCTCCACCCAACGTTTCGCTTACCATGTGAGCATCATCAGGAGATTATTTAATCTAATTCTAAAACTAAACTATGTTCTATTTATATCATAAACCGTGAAGGTTAGTGAGCGTTACATTAATAATTGAAAAAGTTGACTGAACGGAGGAGGCCCTTTATCCCGGTTCATGATGTTACATTTTTCTATTTGAATGCTTTCATATGCATGCCCTTTTGTTATTTACGTTGCGTAACTTTTTCAATTATTAATGTAACGCTCAGTAAACTTCACGGTTCATGATTTTTACACGCTTCATTAGGTAGGGCTATCATATAAAGTAGAACCTAGTTTCAGAATTAGATTAAATCATTTTCCGATGATGCTAATATGGTTAGCGAAACATAAGTCGAGAAATTTTAAAAAGTGATTTGGTGTTTATTTGTAATTCTCTTCGAATTCAGTGTTTCACATCGAAGGTTCTGTTAGAAGAATTAATCAGAATAAATAAATTAGAGATTTAAAGTATGTTGATTTGTATTTTTGATAGCAAGAACATCACGCATAAGGAATTTTTGCCTCAATGCCAAACGGTAAATCTGCATTTTGACAGAGAGTTGCTTAAAATATTTCGAAATAGGGCGATTAGCGAATATCAAGAAAACTTTAGTGATGCATTATGATAATTCACCTTGCTAGATTGCGATCTCAATTAACGAGTTTTTGGCAAGAACCACATCACTCTGGTTTTGTAGCCTTTTGATCTTGAAAATAAAACATTTTGAGAACATTGGAAAGGGCGTAACGGAGCCGCTGATTCTAGTATCTCAGTTCAGTAGCTGTAGCTGTAGCTGTTTAAGGTAACTATTTTGAAGAAGCCTTTAAAATTGTGCTATGAATTGAATTAAAAAATAAATCCCATTACCTTTTTTATACACCTCACATCAGGTTTCGAAGCAACAATTATTTTTCGGGGTGAGGGAGCTAGGCCAAAGCCCAAACGCTTAAAATTTGGATCATTAAAATCACTGCATAATAGTTTATCACACGATAAGTCCAGCCAGTCCATTTTCGCTGAAATTAGAGGATTAATTGCAAGTATTTCCATTATATGATCAAGATATTTCCGAGCTAAAATCGCCCAGCAGTAACGTAAAGGCCACGTTTCTAATTAGAATCTCTCGATGTTTATAAATCAATATTGAGCCTCAAACAATATTGAAGCTGGACATTTTCTGCAAAGGACGAACTTGAACTGGAACGAACATGAAACGTAAACTGGTCAGATATAGTAAGTAATTGGGAAGATGGTTGATGATTATGTACAACTAATCAAGATGGAGTTTTCATTTATGGTGTTTGTCTCATTGTGAATGAAGGTAACTTTAATGCATCGGAAAAATTCAAATAAAATTTTAATTTAAATTGGATTTTTGGATAAAAATAATTTTGGATTTTTTACTTTATTTAAAAACTTTATCATAAATAATATTGATAATCGATGCGAAAAAGTTAAAAAAAAACTGTTTGTAATTAATTATAAATTAATTAACATGTGTAAAATTTAAAATAAAATCTCGTGGCTGCCAAAGCGCCATATTTGTGACGTCATTATGTTAAAGTCTATGGTAAGTTATTATTTTAAGTTATCTAGGGCAACGCATCTCCTACCAATGTAAACAAACTGTAGGTTCTTCAAAACAAAATATTACTAATCGCTGTGAATGCCGAATGGTACGTAATTAACCGACAAGTGCATCAAGAACTCGGCCTACTAACAGTGTCGGAGTATATCAAAAAACAAACGATCATCTTTCATCCGAGGCTAGAGCAATCTCCCAGCACTGAACAATATCAACTAGAACGCAGAAAGACACATGCAAGACCGAACAGGAAACTACCTCCAAATATATTTTTAGAATTTCATTTGTTAAGCAGATATTTCCATAAATACAAAAAAAGTTTTATTTGAACTATAATTACTGGTATATTGCAAATATAACATTCCCGCAACTTAATGAAAGTTTAAAAGATTTACCACTAAACACCAAATAACTTTTTTTCAACTGCTCAACGCACGTTTCGCTAACCATGTTAGCATCATCAGGAGATTATTTAACCTAATTCTAAAACTAACCTATGTTCTATTTATATATAAACCCTACCTAATGAAGCGTGTAAAAATCATGAACCGTGTTCTGATCCTTTTGAAAAGTCGACTTTTCAAAAGGATCAGAACACAAAGAAATTCATGGTAATACCATTTGATGCCCAATTGACAAGAGGGCTAGACAAAATTTTGAAAAAAGTGGACATTAAGGTTGTGTACAAACCATATAATAAATTCTGAAAAGTTCTGAAAAGCCGATGATTTACGAAACTAGTTGTCGAGACTGTGATCGAAGGTATATTGGGCAAACAAAAAGATCCATATTGACCAGATATAAAGAACATATTGCCCACATATTGCCATATATGGGAGAAATTAAAAATCTTGTGTTGCCCAACATGCAATCGAACACGACCACAGTATATATATTAATAATTTTAGACTAATTAAAAGTGTTAATAATAATAGGGCTTTGGATGCATATGAAAGCATTCAAATAGAAAAATGTAAGAAAATCATGAACCGAGATAAAGGACCGATTCCTTTCAGTCAACTTTTTCAATTATTAATGTAAGGCTTAGTACACTTCACGGTTCATGATTTTTACACGCTTTGTTAGGTATGGTTTTCATATAAATAGAACATAGCTTAGTTTTATAATTAGATTAAATCATCTCCTGATGATGCTAACATGGTTAGCGAAACGTGCGCCGAGCAGTTCAAAAAAAAGTGATTTGGTGTTTAGTGGTAAATCTCTTCAAGTTTAGTATTTCACACCAAAGTTTCCAATAGAAGAATTGAAAGTTTAACAGTTGAATAATATAATTAAAATTTGTTTATAATATCCCGAATATAGTAGCTCTATTTTCACAAAAATTAGTGTAAAATTATATCGAGCGCCCCCGTTACATAATAATGATATCCCAACGCCAAATCGCGATGTGGTAAGGCAAGACTAAATTAACTCTTTTCCGCTGGAATTCGTCGATGTTTCCGACTCAATGATGAGCTACGAACAACACTAAAATCAGACATTAGCAGTGTCTGAAAAGGACCATCTAAAATTTGTTCGAATAACAATCATCAACACAATCACAGATATATCAAGGTGCGTTCTTTTACCGAGATATTGAAGCAATAGAAAATTCTATTGAGTTTTCGACTGGGATAAATTGAGATGGAAATTTATTTATGGAGAATGTCTTATAGGGAAATGACCAATATTAACTAACGCTTCAAGATTTTCAACATTTTCCAATGTGTAATAGATCGAATAAAATTTCAATTCAAGTAAAATGGATAAGTTGACTCCAGGGTCTTTTGTCGGAGAGACAAAAAAAATACAACTTTCTGTAAACAGTGTTAATATCTTTTTTACACGAACTCTCTTTGCCTTCAAGATATCTTTCAGTTTCGGTAATTACCTCTTCACTAGAATTGCGAAATTTCTGCGCAGCGAGCATTTTTTTGAGATCTGAGAACAGAAAATAGTCGCAGGGCGTCAGATCTGATGAATACGGTGGATGACGAAGTAATTTAAAGTCGAATTCATGTAATATAACCATCGTTGGAGTCTTTTTTTGCGATCTCGTCCTTCAAATGCACCAATAATGCTATGTAACATTCGCTATTATTGATTTTATCGGTTTCGAGATAATCGATGAACAATATCCAATTCGGATCCCATTATCAGAGGTCATAAGTTTGCCTGCCAATGGTTGTGTTTTTGGTCGCTTTGGATTGTCTTCACCGGCTGCTCTTCATTCAGCTGACTGCCGATTTTACTGCGGAGTGTAGTGGTGGATCCTTTCTTTATCCATTGTCACATACCTTTTGAGAAATTCTTTTTATTTCGTTAACATTACTCAGAAATATCAATACATTGTTGTTTTTGGTCCGCTGTGAGCAAACGCTGTACCTATTTCGATAACAATTTACGCATTTCCAAATATTTATGAAAAATGGTGTAAACATTTCATTTCGATATCTTCATGATATCAGTTATTTCATGCAGTGTTTACTTTATGGTTTTGCGAATTAACCTTGTGAGTTTTTTAATGTTGTCTGGTATATTGTTAACGAAATAACTATTGAACTTTTGTAATGATAATGCTATGACGCCGCAAATATAGTGAATATAGCCGTTTTACCCTTATCTGAGGGTTGGAAAATTAGATATTGAGAATCGCCCTTTTCTTTGCCACACCCAGTATAATAATTATTGATCGGCTAGAAAATAACATGACGCCACCCATTTTCATTATTACAGGAAAATTTTAAATGTCGATTTCCTCGTTTTACGTCAAAGTAGAATACCAAAATTACTATTCAGTGTCCTCAGTATGGAGTATTTCCAAAGAAGTACAAGTCACGTTAAATTATAAGTCCATATTGATTCTAAATCATTTCCATTTAGAGTAATTGAATAATTGTTTGACTATCGTGACGTTGAATTGCATGCAATTCGCTAAATTAAAATATAACTTTGATTTAATACATTAGCGTAAATATAATAGATTTAACTTCTTGCAAACTTTATGTTGAAGAATGTTTTTTTTTTGTTAAATGTTGTTATGAGTTTCAATCATGTTGATATATGTATATATATATATATATATATATATATATATATATATATATATATATATATATATATATATATATATATCCCCTCAGCATGCCTTCTCACGAGAACACAAGAACAATTAGAACAAGGACTCGACCCTAAAACACTACGATTGATCAAGCTGTTGATTGTTAGATGGCTGACTGGGGACGAGCCCCACCCATCCCTGCGATTGGAGGGCACATGTTTCGCCTCTTGATGTTTAAGCTTGTCAGGGTACCGACACATGCTCTCCCGTCAAGAATAGGGAGACCCTATCCACAGTCAGCAATCTATACTCTCGTCGGATTATATATATATATATATATATATATATATATATATATATATATATATATATATATATATATATATATATATATATATATATATACGAGGGGGGTGCTGGCCTGGGTTTGTCGGAAGCTGATGACCGTGGTTCGGAACCCACGTTAAGCTGTAGGTCCAGTCGCTAAATAGCCCAGTTGCTGATGCGCCTAACCCAAACACTTTACTTTACTTTATATATATATATATATATATATATATATATATATATATATATATATATATATATATATATTTATTATTATTCACGTATGGGCCCGGGTGGACCACGCGAAGTACAATTAGAGGCGTTTGTTGTTGTTAGCCTTCCTTTGCGCCCATACTAATTTCATTCGCTATGAGCTTTTTTCTTTCGTTAGACCAAGTTGTTCCAGCTTTCCTACATTTTTCTCTCTGGCCAACCTTCCAAACGTCAACCTTTATATATATATATATATATATATATATATATATATATATATATATATATATATATATATATATATCCTCTCAGCATACCTTCTCTAGAGAACACAAGAAAAATTAGAACAAGGACTCGACCCTAAAACACTACGATTGATCAAGCATACACTGACTAATGTCTGAATGATTGTGGCGTGTTCATATATATTTTTTTTCGTTTGGGTTTTTACAAAAAAGAATCACCGAGAAATTTGTCTCCGTTTGGTTTTTTGTTTTTACCCAGTGATTCTTTCTTTACATAAGAACAGGTATTTTTGATATTTTTTGAGTTTTAGATAGTGGCGAAAAACCCAAATAAAGAGAACCAGGGACCCAGAAAAAGAGAAATTTCCGAACCCTTCCTGATTAAAACTGGAGTACGCCAAGGAGATGGGTTATCCCCACACTTCTTCAACCTGGTCCTGGACAAGGTCATAAGGGAATGGGAAAAAGAACTAAAAAAACAAATACGCTGGAAACCAATACGACTCGACGATCCAAAAACAACATAGAAATATCATGCCTGGCCTTTGGAGATGACCTAGCCATACTCACAGATAATGAAAATAGGGCAACCAAACAGATCGAAGTCCTCAACGAATGTACAGAAAAAGTCGGGCTACAAATCTTCCTTCAAAAAACCGAATTCTTCTGCTCAAAATTAGATGTCCAATATTTGAAAACCAAATACGGTAAAATAAATAGGGTCCCACACTTCAAATACCTGGGCGAGATCCTCGAACCCACAGGAGGTGAGAAGATAGCACAGAAGACTCGATTACAGAAGATGAAGAGGGCATACGGTAAGACACACAATATCTACAATAAGAAATGCCTATCTACACACGCAAAAATAAGACACTACAACACAGTAATCAAACCAGAGGTACTATACGCAAGCGGGACACTTACGCTTCATACAAAAAGCGGCATAGAAAATATACTTAAAGAAGAACGCAAATTTATGAGGAAAATTCTCGGCCCAAAACTGACAGAGGCAGGATACAGACTACATTCTCGAAAGACCACACAGAGAATGTTCAACGTAGCGGCGGACATAAGAAAAATATGGTTAAAATTCTATGGACATAACCACTAGACTCCCACCGACAAGACTCACCATCAGAATTCTTACATACATACAAGGAGTCAAGTCAACAGTACCATGGATTACACAAGTCAGAGCTAATCTGGGAAAGGCACAAATGGGTCTGACAGAGACTGAGGATAGAAGAACGTACAGAAACAAAATACATATGTGGAATGTTGCATCCGAGAGCGAAGTTTCGAGGAGATCGGGATCAAAGTGGACGGAGGAGAGAAAGAGAATCCACGGAGAAATAAATCAGAAAGAACACTCGAAAATGAGTCAGAATGCTTTGCGTAATCCAACTGGGTCTATACGCACCTAATAATAATAATATATATACATATATATATATATATATATATATATATATATATATATATATATATATATATATATATATATATATATATGTATATATATATATATATATATATATATATATATATATATATATATATATATATATATATATATATATATATACATTTTTTTCTTTCTTATTTCAGAATAAGCTTGTCAAGGTATTTCTGGTATAAAATTAAGGTCTAGAATAAATAAAATTGTGTAAATTTTCATCTGTTCAATATTTGTAGTTTCTTGTGACACCAAAGAGGTACTACTTCATCGCTGGCATTGCAGGTTACTGGAAAATGGTCCAATTATAATAGCAAACCCGCAAGGGGACAATATCATACCAGAAGCCGATGCCTTGGTTTATAGGTTTCTAGGACAGAAATCATATATTCATCATCAGAAATCATATATTTATTTGTATATATATATATATATATATATATATATATATATATATATATATATATATATATATATATATATATATATATATATATATATATATATATATATATATATACTAAGTCTGTTCATATTTAACATGATTTAGTGTGGTTGCTATAAGTGGTTAATATATTTCTTTCATTGTTACTGAATGGGTTAAAGGAACAGATGGGTTTTTGTTTCCATTTCGAATCAAGTCTGCTTTCTAGGACGAATCTATGAAAATACGCCACTCGGAAGGTATATGTTCCATATTAAGCTCATTCGTTAAACCATCAATATCACTATAGCGATCCTTCTATTTTATAAAAACTCGAAAATGTTACATTCCGCTTTCCGGTAAAGTGAAGCACTTGTAGTTTTATTACTGTTGAAGTCTGGAACCAAGAAGTTGCGATTTTTGTTTTGACAATACCAGGTCACGTACCAAATCATTTAATTCAATCTATGTTATTAAGTGAGGTTCAGTGGTAGTTTTTAAAAATGTTGGGTTACAATTGGTGTTCTCAGAAAGTTGTGGATCAGATCCTGATGAAGAATTAAAATCACCGGGAAAGATGTTGTTCAGGTTTAAAGGCACAATGGATATGAAGATCTGGCCTAAGTGCAGAAGGCAAATTTGGATACTGAATGTTGTCCCTTTAACGATACAAAAGGAGCAATTACTTACATAGTCAGTAGATTGTCTTCACACTATAGGAACAGAAAACGGCATAGGCATTTTAGGCAAACAATAGGCAAACAATAAAACAACTCTTAAAGAGTCGGTCCTAAATCTCTTTAGGAAATCGATTTTCCCGGAAAAAAACACCTGAATGACGGACAAAGAGAGATTTGAAGTGTGCCAGATGAATCCGTCCTGTTAGAACCAAGTATCTTAAGTGTATCTTTCAAATTCTTGAAGGGCAGGACTGAAATAAGTTTGAAGTATGTCGTAACAATGATGACAATCAACACTTCAGGATTCTTGCCCGGTTTTAGTGGTCTTGAAAATAAAACGAACCGATTATTCCGGATACTGACATTGCAGCCTAAATTGTGACTTTCGAGCTAAGCAGAGGCCTTTTATGTTTCTTTTTAGTGTTTTCTCCACATCGTCAGCGGTAATTTTGATTTTTGATATTTTCATTAAAGTGGAAATGACCCTCCTCAGAGAATAAGGTATTGTCAATTGCCGGACATTATTCATTGTTTGCTACGGATTGGGTATACGCAATGACAGAGGGCATCGGCTAATTCAGTATTGCCAAGAGAAAGATCTGGTGGTTGCTAATACGTTCTACAATCTCCCACCAAGACGACTATACACTTGGGCATCGCCGCAAGATAGTGAAAATCATATAGTACGCAATCAGATAGATTATGTGATGATTAATCAGAGATTCAGAAATAGTGTAAAGTCAGTAAAGACCTACCCAGGCGCAGACGTAAATGCCAACCACAACCCCCTAGTGGCAAGGGTGAATATACAACTAAAGAAACCAGCTCAAAAGTCGAGACGAAAACAAATTGATCTCAACGGTCTTAATGACGTAACCATCAGAGAGAAAATAAAATTGGAGATAGACAACAATCTTAGCAACTTAAATATGTCGGAGGATAACAATAAGAATTGGGACGACTTTAAAACGGCACTAATGGAACCAACAGAAAAATACTTGAAGAGACCCAAACCTAAAAAAGAACAAGGTTGGATTACAAATGAGATATTAAACTTAATGAATACACGTAGGGAACGCAAACACCAGCCTAACTATAAAAACATACAGAAACAACTTCGCCAGAAAGTCAGAAAAGCCAAAGAAATATGGTTTACTCAGAAGTGCGAAGAAATAGAGATCCTACAGAAAAAACACGACCAGTTCAATTTACATAAGAAGGTGAAGGACTTAACGGGGTATCAAAGGAAAAGAACAAGATCATTTTTAGTGGATGAGAAGGGTCTAATTATAACAGACATAAAGGATAAACTTGTAACATGGACGAATTACACGAAATCCCTTTTCGCGGACACACGATCAGGACAGTCAGAGAAACCGGCTGAAGAAGACAGTGGTCCAATAATAACAACTGCAGAAATAAAATATGCATTACAAAATATGAAGACGGACAAGGCAACAGGACCAGATAATCTACCAACAGAACTCCTCAAGCTCCTAGAGGACGAACATTTGAAAGTGTTACAGAGACTGTTTAATGAAATATACAGAACTGGTAAAATCCCAAAGGAGTGGCTTGTCTCCACGTTCATAACCATCCCTAAGAGAAACAAAGCTAATAAATGTGAGGATTACAGGACAATTAGTCTCATGGGACACACATTGAAATTATTTTTGAAGATCATACACCACAGATTATATTCAAAGTTAGAGGAACATATAGGCAACACGCAATTTGGTTTTAGAAAGGGCCTAGGAACGCGTGAAGCCCTGGTAGCATACAATATACTTATGCAACGAAGCCTGGATGTAAATAAAGATGTATACATATGTCTTATCGACTATAACAAAGCTTTCGATAATGTCAAACATGACATCATGATAAAATTGCTGAAAGACAAAGGTGTAGACACGCGAGATAAAAGAATAATCTATAACTTATACTACAATCAGAAGGCAGTGGTAAGCATTGACAACTACAACTCAGAGGAAATTGAGATTATGAAAGGCGTAAGACAAGGATGTATAATGTCTCCAACATTGTTCAATTTATATTCTGAAAACATTATGAATGAAGCACTTGAGGATGAAACAGCCGGCATAATAGTGAACGGAATACCAATCAATAACATCAGATATGCTGATGACAGCATTGTAATGACAGAATCAATGGAGGACCTGAACAGAGTAATGGAAAAAGTAAGAAAGGCAAGCGAAGACCTCGGATTAAGCTTGAACACGAAAAAGACAAAGTTCATGGTCATTACAAAGAAAAACATCAATAATGCAGAATTGCGTATTCAGGGGGAGCAAATAGAACGAGTAAAAAAATACCGGTATTTGGGCACAACAATAAATGACAACAACGACAATACACCGGAAATTATTGCTAGAATAGAACAGGCAAGAAGTACTTTCGTAAGATTGAGGGGCGTCTTATGTAGCAAAGATTTGTCGCTGACTCTTAAACTAAGACTAATAAAATGCTACGTCTGCTCTGTACTCCTCTATGGAATGGAGGCATGGACATTAAACAAATATACACAGAATAAACTGCTATCCTTTGAAGTGTGGATGTACAGAAGGGTCTTAAGAATCGCCTGGACCAAGAAAGTAACAAACAAGGAAGTTCTGAATCGCGTGAATAAGGAAGAAAAT
Source organism: Cosmopolites sordidus (assembly GCA_031761425.1). Lineage (NCBI taxonomy): Eukaryota > Metazoa > Arthropoda > Insecta > Coleoptera > Curculionidae > Cosmopolites > Cosmopolites sordidus. The sequence continues at coordinate 426,682 of JARFXV010000187.1, forward strand.
GAGCTGCTGGCAGACGTGAAGCGACGTAAACTACAATATCTGGGTCACGTCATGCGCGGAGAGAAGTACCAACTGATACAAATAATTATGCAAGGAAAAATCCAGGGCAGGAGAAGCATCGGTAGAAGAAGGATGTCTTGGTTACGTAATTTGAGAGAATGGTACAACTGCAACTCCATTCAACTGTTCCGAGCGGCAGTGTCCAAGATCAAAATAGCTAACATGATTGCCAAACTCCGGACCGGAGAGGGGACATGAAGAAGAATTCATTGTTTCGTAAACAAATAAAAGTCTATCAGCGGGGTCCGTCGGCTTCAATTTCTGCTCTAACTGAATCTAGTACGAGTGCTCGCGTAAATCTTTGTGAAGAATGCGAAGTACCGACCATCTCGTCACATTTAAAGCAGCTGCGCGCTTTTGAGTCGATAAGTTTAGTTGTTGGCACACGGACTTTCTCACTGTTTCCATCGGTTCCCGCTGACCGACGACCGGGGATGTGTTTATTTACCGTTGAACAGGTTTTCTCAAACTGACGAACCCGTTGCTTAATACGGAAGGCTTGTACATTGTTGAATATTGTGCAAATTGAAATGTCGAAATCTACGCGCACAATATGGCGGAATTGTGCTACACGGAAGAGGGTGTAGCGCTACATATTTACTAACTTTCCTTAAACCGAACTATTGTTTAAGACTAACCCCACCTTTTTAGCCCTCTAACCAAATTTTCGGCAGCGTAATTAAACATTAACAATTCTTTGGGCCACTCTGTAGCAGATATTTGTTTGATAATTCGCAAATGTGATTTTATTTTGGGTTTTAGAATTTTCTAAATATTTTTTCGTGTGCTGAACATCGATAGTAACTTTCAGAATTTTAACCGGATTTTACAGTAATCTACCCAGATTGCGTCGGGCTGAATTCTCTACATTATAAAGGATCAAATTTCATTATTCAGAAATTAACAGCACTTGTTTATTTTATTTGATTTTCTAGCGCCATCTGTACATAAAGCCGAGAACTTTTCGAACGACTTTCGCATGGACTTTTTAAATAATTATACAGGGTGTCCCAAAACTTATCCGCTGGTGATAGTAGGGTGTTGAAAGTGAAACTAAATTTTCGAAAAATTGAGATAATTTTAAAAAGGTTGAATATATCAGGTTCAAAATCGGGGTGGTTGGTTTTCAAAAGTGACAAATCCGAATTTGGTACTAGTTTGAGCCTAGTTCCTAGAGGGCGCTTGCTACCTACTCTGTGAGGAATTAACTCGCCCATATTTTAACTCTATGAAGTTGGAAACATTTTGATTTCAAAACAGAGAAGAGTTATAATTCCCCCATTGCACATCTTATCGATGGCTGAAAAATCTGCATTCTACATTCTTTTTATATTTACTTGAATATATGTTAAAATGCCCCACCGTTTACCTCAATACACTCTCGTTGGCTCTTTATTTAATGACACCTCACATTTCAGAAGATATTTTCTTTATTTCTAATAACATTGACCGCTTGTTGAATTTGTTGTAATTGGCCATTGGTCGCTTGTTGTTCGTCTCGTGTATTGATTTCATCATAGTAAACTAAAGGTTTCATATGACCCCACAAATAAAAGTCTAACGGATTAATGTTTGGGCTACGAGGTGGCCAAGGGAACTCACAAGCGCGCCCAATCCATCGATGGGAAAAACGTGGATTCAAATGATTTCGCACTGCAACAGTAAAATGCGGTGTCGCCCCATCTTGCTTGAACCATATGTCTTGCCTTAAGTTTAGAGGTCAAAGTTAGACCAAAAAAGTCTAATAAATCAATTTCTAAAAACTGCTCAGATTGATGTCCATTCAGTCTTTGTGGAAATTTAGATGGACCGATCAAAAAATTGTCGATAATGCGGCTTCAAATATTGATTGAAAATTCGTGCTGGAAATGTCGCTCTCTTGGTAGGTGTGGATTTACCATGTCTGGAAAAGTTTCCTCGTCAGTAAACAATATCTTTTTCAGTCCTTATTTTTTATTATGTAGTAGATTTTGACAAAATTCTGATCTAGTCAGCAAATCTTGTGGCAATCAATTTTAAACTGGCGATAAATGATAGGAAAGTAATTTTTCTTTATGGAGAAGTCTTGAAACGGTACATTTCTTAATTCCTGTAGATGCCTCCAAACGCCTAGTGCTTAGTTCAGGATTTTCCGCGATACTAACTAAAATTTCCTCTTCTTGTTCTACCGTTATACGTTTCGGTCGTCCACCAGGATTGTTGCAATAAAACGAACCTGTTTCGCCTAACTGATTGAAAATTCTTTGAAAAATTTGTCGATCTGGGATGATTCTAGTTGGAGAGTTAGAAAATTATGACAGCTGTCATCGAGACATACTGATTTGTATACAACATTCAAAGCACACTTTGTGAATTGCATATTTTGTGTAATAGAATATTTGAACGCCTCGTATATCTCACACACGGCGTGATATATCGATATTGATCAAAAGTAGGTCGTTTTTTACGTGGAAAATATGTTTCTCTGTTCATCACTAACAGCACCAAGATTTTCTGGGAAGTTAGCAAGATGACTACGTAAGAAATGCAGTTTGATGCTCATGTTGCAACCAAGCTTTTTAAAGCTCTCCAAGAGTTGTTGAACAATTTCGATGGAATTCGGGGCTCGTGTATTTCCAAGAAAGTCCTTAATAATATTTTTAAAAGCCAACCAAGCATTCCTTTCAAGTTCGGTCATTGTTTCAGTGAAATTTTCAACTTTAACAAGCTGCCGAATCTGTGGACCATCAAATACACCAGCCTTTATCTTTTCATATGGCAGGTTAGGGAATGCCGAAATGATATACTTAAAGCAGTCTCCTTCAATTGACAAAGCCTTAATAAATTGCTTCATGAGACCTAGTTTTATATGCAAAGGCGGAAATACAGTGTTTTTTCTGTCGACAAGTGGCTGATTTAAAATGTTTGGATCACCAGGTCTTAGGTCAGATCTGGGGGCCAGTCCGATTGCACCCAATGCTTCTCACGAGCTCTGCTGTCCCACCCACATGCACAAAAAACAGGGATACTTGGTATACCAGCGTTGCTGGCCAAGAAGGAAACAGACCATTTTAAGGTCAACACAGATGATCCATTGGTTCATGTTATATTGCAACAAGTCAATGACTTTCTTTATGTCGCCATATTCTTCACGCAAAGAAACTGAATGACCTATTGGGACTGAACCGTATACATTTCCATTATGTAGGAGAACACACTTCAAGCTACGCTTTGAGCTATCTATAAACAATCACCATTCAGTTATATATCAGCGTTATAGTTAGAAATGGCCAATTCTTTCAGTAAACCTTCTACGTTCTGGCAATATACAAATCCGTCATTATTTCTGAAGTGCTGCCTAAATTCACTTTCTCTGGATCGATAGTAAGTGACTAGCTCCTTTGTCAAGTACATTTTTTTCGTGCAGTCTTGATGCTAATAATTCCGATGCTTTTTTGGATAGTCCCAAATCTCGTGCTAAATCGTTTAATTTATGTTGATTGAATCCTTTACGAACAGAATCATTGGAAACTTTGAATTCTTCGTCGGTGGAGTCACTTCGATCTTCACTTGATTCACATTCTTGTATTTCTAAAGAAGATAATAATGGAAAATATAACTATTCTCTATTTTGTCAAAATATCCCCAGCTTTATAGGGTAAAAAAATACGAGCGAGATAATTCATAACAAAATAGGTAGCAAGCGCTCTCTAGGAACTAGGCTCAAGACAGTACCAAATTCGGATCTGTCGCCTTTGAAAACCCAACTACCTCAATTTTGAGCCTGATACCTTCAACAGTTTTTAAATGATATCAATTTTTCGAAAATTTACTTTCACTATCAACACCCTGTATCTTTATAATGACTAACAGTTGCCAACATATTTCTTTCCTAAATCCTCTTAATTTGATCTAGTTGCTCTATAGCGGATAAGTTATGGGATTTTTATCTTCGTCAATTATGAATAAGAGTTAGTTTGAAATAAGGACCTTCTCAAAATGTAATTACATCAAGATTTAGTTCTTTATCGTTCAATTTTAGTTGGTTCTATTGTTTGGGTTATTCAATTTCCCGTGAGGATGGGGAACTTTAAAGACCAAGTAGGAAATATAAAACGAATCTGAGATTCAAATGATTTCACAACTTCTCGCAAATTTTAATTATTTGTAATCATTTTAGTTACCAAGAAAAAACAAATTAGAATAATATTTAATAATAACATTGTGATATATTCTGTTTTACAGAATAAGACGATTATAATATTTCTAATGAAATTGTCAGGAAAGGAAAAGTATAGCATATATGAGGTGTGTAAATAAAGTAACCACACTGATGACGTAGCGTTTGATTTGGCAACATTGTTGGCTTCCCCTATGGATAGGAGGTGGGTCAACATCTGATACGTCTGCAGTACGAGTTCCAGCTTTCTAGGATCACTTAAAGGCCCATAGAAAATGTTTTCATGAACCGAATCTTTCACAGAACCCGCTTCGTTAAACTTGAGCACAGTACAGAGAAAAGTTATGCAAAACTTCAGAAGAAGACTACAGAAAGTGTTTTGTCTAGAGATCAAGTTTTTATATTGTTTAAGGCATTCACAGAAGGCTGAAAATTGACTGAAGGACGGTCTTTAAATGGGTTATAAAAAATGTCATAAATGGAACGATCATAAATAAGTTTAATATATTTTTATATTTATTTTCTTATAATAAAAAAGTTACATCACCGTACACCCTACAAATAATTTAATTATATTTAATAGGAATATCTTGTTTCTTATTTACATTTACATTATTGTTTTTTAAAAAACTCAAATTGATGCTTTATCATCTCAGAGTTCAGTTAAAGTGAACCGAATGTCGTTTTTGAGAATATCTTTTACCACAGAAATATCCACATCAGGTATATTATCAGAATTGGTCCTTCTGAACTCTTTGTCACACATTACTGAATTAAACTAGTAACCAACAACTTATTTGCACTAAACTTTAATAATTTTACCAGTATATACACTTACGTGAAAAGACTTAAAGATAATGACGTCACAAACATGGTAGTCACTCGTGGCGACCAAACGGACGAAACTATCTCGTTCTTCAACCTTTTTTCAAAAGGTTGAAGGACGCCTCTTTCTTGACCTCTATTTTCTGTAAGAGTTTTGCTCCATTGTTGGTTTAATTGCTATATTATATCTCAGTTTCTTGCACTTATTGATATGTCTTTCTTCTGGTGAGCCTTCCTGCATAATGCTCTGTCTAATACGCTTAATTGTTTTCGAAATCTCAAATGATTTAACTCTTCATATTTATTTCCTTTCTTACACACAGAATAATGTTATTATGCTAGATGTATAACAATAATAACACTGGGGAATAGTAATTTTGTTGACTTGGATCTGTAACTTGTTTTTGACTAATTTTCCCTGAATTCAAAAATATTCACAGTTTTTCTCTATCACGTCAAGTTCTTAAGCTACAGCATACCCCTCATTTTACCTTAATAGTGTATATACGAAAGGAAATAAGGTGAGATCTGACCAAATAGATTAGAATATTTTATTCATACAGAGGTTAACATATTATTAAAAGTTAAATTGTGTTTATACAAAAAATAAATAAAAAATATTATGGTAAAAATTTCTTCTTATAGCTTTTCCTGCAGTGTTCAGTTTATGGATATTCTCGCTTGATGCTACAACAGTAGTAAGCCATCATACTGACATCCCATCTACCTTGATACCGCGCTTCCATAACCTGTAGATCTTGATGAAATCGCTCGCCCTGTTCATCACTAATAGCACCAAGATTTTCTGGGTAGTTAGCAAGATGACTCTGTAAGAAATGCAGTTTGATGCGCATGTTGCAACCAAGCTTTTTAAAGCTCTCCAAGAGTTGTTGAACAATTTCGATGTAATTCGGGGCTCGTGTATTTCCAAGAAAGTCCTTAACAATATTTTTAAAAGCCAACCACGCATTTCTTTCAAGTTTGGTCATTGTTTCAGTGAAATTTTCATCTTTAACGAGTTGCCGAATCTGTGGACTATCAAACACACCAGCTTTTATCTTTTCATATGACAGGTTAAGGAATGCCGAAATGATATACTTAAAGCAGTCTCCTTCAATTGACAAAGCCTTAACAAATTGCTTCATGAGGCCTAGTTTTAGATGCAAAGGTGGAAATACAATGTACTTAGGTTAGATCTTGGCGGTCAGTTCGATTGCACCCAATGGTTCTCACGAGCTCTACTGTCCCACATGCACAAAAAACAGGGATACGTGGTATACCCGCGTTGCTGGCCAAGAAGGAAACATACCATTTTAAGGTCAACACAGATGATCCATTGGTACATGTTATATTGCAACAAGTCAATGACTTTCTTTATGTCGCCATATTCTTCACGCAAAGAAACTGAATGCCCTATTGGGACTGAACCGTATAAATTTCTATTATGTAGGAGAACACACTTCAAGCTACGCTTTGAGCTATCTATAAACAATCGCCATTCAGTTGCGTTATAGTTAGAAATGGCCAATTCTTTCATTAACCTTCTACGTTCCGACAATATACAAATCCATCATTATTTCTGAAGTACTGCCTACATTCACTTTCTACCTCTAAGGAGGTAATTCACTCTAAGGAGGTAATCACTTTTCACCTCTAAGGAGGTAATTCTTGAAAAACTGGGACTGGAATTTCAGCTGAATGAAGCACAGGGAGTATAGCTGACGGTAAACTAGGGTACTCAATTTTATGGTTGTTTTTCTTGTTGAATCCTGATGTTTTCACTATGCAAAAGTAGCAATCACTTAAGTGATCTTTGGGCTCTCGCCAAAGCATTGGTATACCAAACGAAAGTTTATTATGTGTTCTCTTCGTCCACATTCGTAAACTCTCTACACACTGCTTGCTTTATGAGGGGCCCATGATTTATCTTGGTCACCTATTTTCACTTTAAAATAAGCAAAACAGGCTTGCCTGATAAATGTACTAATATTATTCCGTTGAATGGGGATGGTAAAACTGCCACATGTATAACAAAATGACAGGGCTGTTTAAGCACTTACGACGAGAACTACCAGAGGCAGACATAACGAAAATCTGTAGTTGTGTATGTATACTTTGACTTCACTATATCAGAGCGATACAGACCCGCGTATTTTAGCATCTCATGCGTAACTGACCGAACTAGTTTTGGATGACGCAACGTCACTCACGTCCCCACTCCTAGGTCGAAGAAGGTTCGTCGGTAGGAGAGCAGTAGTGACTTTTGTGATTCGCCAAGCTTAGTCGGATGCGCAACAACTGTAGAGAAAAAACTTGACGTGATAGACAAAAACTAAATAAAGTTTTGGAATTAGCATGTCAATATACGCATAAAACAGCTTAAATATCGAACTCAAGAGAAATTATTTTTCAAATTGTTCTCCAGTGTAATACCACTAATCTCAAGCAAAAGGTGCGTTGAAAATTGCAAAAAAGAGTAACCATTACATTTACCAATTACCATTACAGTTACCACTGAACACTTATGTAATTCGGTGTTTAGTGGTAAATCTCTTTGAGTTTAGTGTTTTCACCGAAGATTCCAATAGAAGAATTGAATGATAATATGATTTTTTTATTATCGTACTATTTGAAATAATGATAGTAAAGTTTTGAAAAAATGTTATTTTATATTTATGTATAAGGAATAAAGAAAAACTCCTTGTCGTTATCCCATACTTTCAATTTCGATTCGTCGACGATATTTTTAAGGTCGGTCATAGATTTATCAAAAAACGTTATTTTTTTCACCAGTCAGCCTCATTCGTTTTCGAAAGTTTCAGTATTCATCCCAGATATCGTATTACCACTCCAAGTAACGTAATAAATTTCGGTCAGATTTTTATAAACGTATCAACTTTTTTGACGAGAAACTGTTTTGGGAGAAAATATAAATTTACTTAATTCGAATAAGAATTGAAGAATTCTTTTTAAGCTAAAAATTATAGTTTAAAAAAAGTAAAAAACACGCTTTAATGGTAAACCGAACTAAGAATTAAAAAATAATTTTTTGTATAAAAATAAAGTGATGAATGAGACAATTAATGTGTCATTGTGAAAAAAGCGTGGTGCTCGATGTCAATTGTTATAAATATTCCATCAGTACCGTTTCTATTAGTAGAGTTAGTATGAAATTTTTTACAATGACTTACATTTTGCTTTTTTAGTTCAGTTTACCATTAAAGCGTGTTTTTTTGTTTATTAAACGATAATATATTTTTCATTTATTAGTCCGATCTGCTATAAAAGCGTGTATTTTATTTTTTTATTTTAACTATTATTTATTCGTCACTACCTATCCGTGCCGTCCTTGGGCGTTGTAACGGTGTCTCAGGCTCCCTCTCCGAAAGCAAATCCTTGATCCTGATTAGGATAATGGGACGAACTTATTAAATTCTTGTATTCTTATCGGTCCTTGATTAGTGTGCGAAGTTTCAATTTGATCTGATGGTTTGGAGTGGGTGAAAAGGACGTTCAAAGATTCCGTTCCATATATAGATATATAGATGAACATAATGAAAGCGTGTTAAAAATATATATTTTTTCAACCCAAAGGTTTATTCTATTTTGACATAAAATATTAAAATTTTTAATCCAACTGGAAATTTCACTATTTAAGCGTGTTTTGAAAGTAGGTCGTTTTAATATACCCAATCTATCCACTGGAACAGATAACTGGTTTTATTTATGCTCTCACTGTCAGAAATTTCTAGATAATTTAAATATTTTGAGTCAGATAACAGTGTAACATATGTATAAATCAATTTTTCTATTGGAACCTTCGGTATGAAACACTAAATTACTCGAAGAGATTTTCCACTACACACCAAATCACTTTTTTTAACTTCACGACGCACGTTTCGCCATAGGCCATAGAAAGGCATAATGAGTACACCTTGCCAATTTGCTTGGCTGTTATTGACTATGAAAAAGCGTTTGACTCAATATCAAAGCAAGCCATAATGGATGCATTGCTTAACCAGAAGATAGACAGAGCCTATGTGAACTACTGGGATTCATATATGATGGAACTACAGCTACAGTTCACATGGATGGACTCAATATCACCTGTTTTTTCCTCAGCCTGCCTTGAAGAAGTATTCCGTAATCTGTATTGGGAACAGGAGGGAATAAAAATCCATGGTACATACTTAAGCCATCTTAGATTACCAGATGATTATCGTTCTCCTGTTACAAGGCCTAGATGACCTACAAAAACACATACAAGACCAGAATAGAGTGGGAGAACCATTTGGCTTGAAAATATACCTGAAAGGAGTCAGGTTATGAACATATTTGTTTACAACAGAAGAATTTTTATTTTAATAAGCGATATAGAGGTTGTGGACCACTACAAATGTCTTAGGTAAAGGATTTCAATGGAGGGTGATACTGCCCACTGCCCGGGAAGTGGAACGACGTACTAAGTGTGGCTGCCAGGCATTTGGCAGGCTCAACATAGTATTTAAGAATAAACTCCCACTTTGTGGGAAGATAAAAGTTTTGGTTGTTGGTGATTGATCAGGTTGAAGAGGTTGAAAGAGGTCAAATCTTACTGACAGACTGTAGTACCACAGGAAGAAAGACATACATTTATCCATAAACTTATGGGGATTTATGGATCCGAAATCTAATTGATGAACAAAGGAAAATATAAGATTTTAAATGATACATTTGTAGCTTTTTAATGTTTCAAACGTTTATTATATATTTTGCTCTACATGTTTCGCCTTTTTCGGGCTTTCTCAAGAGCGGCTTGAACTAATACTAGTTCAGTACACTAATACTGAAACCCCTAACAAGGCGAAACATATATAGAAAAAAATCTATAATAAATTTTTTTATAAAAAAAAAATAGTAGTTAATTTGTTATATCAATTTTGCTTTTAATTAAGTTGATTGTTGGTCACTTAATCTTCAATCGTGCTATAATAACTTTTTTCCCAGTAATATAGGGCAATATTCGCGAAAATCGTGACTTTACAATTCTTTCTCGATAAATGGGAACGGTATTGCAAAACTTTCGGCGAGGGAGTCGGAACGCAGGAAGATATTTAATCAAAGAAAGTCGGCCGGTTGGTAGGTAGTTTTCAGTTTGGTGGCGAGTTATTGTCATGATTGAGAAAGAATTATACGAATTTAGTGAAAAACTTTTGATATCATTTTGAATTCCTGTGCAGTTAAATAGATTTTCTTCTAGATTTTTGACAAAGGACTAAAATATATGAAGATATGATAAAAAAGTAAGTTAATTTTTGTTTTGAAAATTTATTTGTTATAAGTATCAATACAACCATTTACTATTTAAGTTCCACAGTGATTTATTTTTCTGTAATTAATTTGACTAACGAACAAACATTTTTTGCTTCAAAACGATATTTTTTGTTTCAAATTCGTTCACAATTAAACTAATTAAAGTCGTTCACAATTAACCTCACAATTCCTTATATCCGCCGTATTTCTGACACAATTAAAAGGAAATAAATACAACATTTAAAACAAAAAATACTCTTAGATCTATATTGACAAAAACCAAACCAAAAAACACACAACAGAATACCAAAAATGTGGTTTATAAAATTCCCTGCGAATGCGGCAAATTTTATATAGGTGAGACATCTAGACCGTTAGATGTTAGAATAAAAAAAACATAAAAACCTTCTTATAAAGGGCAATCTTAATAAATTTAGAATTTGTCAACACACATGGGAATCGGGACATAAAATCTTTATTTTATTAAAATAAATTTATTTATTTTATTAATTTTTTTTAATTTTTTTATTTAAATTAATTTTAAATAAAAATAACTGTATTGCTATGCGTACTAAAAAATAACAGGTTTTATAGTGTTGAAGACCGTAAAGTCGTTTTACGAAACTATAGTCACACAAATTTTGTTTAAAAATAAAAGTGATAGATAACAATGTAAAACATTCTTTATTCCTTTTTACTTAATATTTTGTTTTTAGTGAACCTTTCTGGTGAAATAAAATACTTAATTATTTTCAAAGTTTTGAACACATTTATAGTCAGTCATCCTTTAAATTACTCTGTATAAAACGACGATTTTCTGCACAGATCGATAAACATAAACAAACAAGTTTAATGCATTTCTCGAAAGGGAAAAACAATCAACGAGAAATAAAGCGGTAAAAAGAGTCGATTTAAAAAAGGAAGCCACCGAACCCCAGCTTGGAACCCCACCTGAAACAACAAGACATGAATAATTATTGTTTTAAAATCCTTCCGGACGTACTCGCCTGGCGTCTTTCGAATAATATGGGAATTAAAAAAAAAGACGAGGGAGAATAATTTAATATTAAGTTACTGTAAGAAGACGCTTTAGAAAATTTTCGTTAGAATCTGCCGTTCCGGTAAAAGTTGATTTTTATTAATTTCATAAAATTATAGTTTGAGAAAAAAGATCCCGATGTGACGATCTAAGAATAAAATTTGTTTTCTTATATTTTTCTCGGAAAGTTGACTTAGAGACTATTTTTTAATTGAAAAGTTTGTTCTTATAATTAAAGTAGTTACAAAATTGTAGAGATTAAGCAAGTTGGAATAGTAGTTAGAATTTCATAAAACACTATGAATATTTATTTTTCGATTTATTTTGATTCCACCAGTCTCATACTTTATTTGCTTCAAAGCGTGGCTTACTGTTCGATCTGGCAGTACTGTTGACTTCCTTTTTGGAAGTGAAACAGGCAACTATTAGATGCGCAATGGTGTGTTGCGCATCAAAGCTTTGTTTCAGACTTGGGCACATTAACTGGAACGTGTCATTAATTGTGACGATGTGTATTATGAGGACGTTAATGAATGTGTAGGTTACAAACCAGGAGGGGAATCAGGTGGGATAATCCAAGGTCTAAAATAGATCTATGTAAAGTGTAATAAACAAACAAAGAGTTTGCGCTTTAGACCAGAGACATATTTAACTAGCAGGTCATGTTATTGGGCTTTTAGAGCCTGGCGTTATTTGGACTGGGGAAGGGGCTGGTCTTAAAAGTACCAAGAGACGATATTAAAATACCCTAGGCCCCCATTTTACAATACGGAGGTACGCTTTGAACCTAGACCAGTAAAGACAATATTACCATAACTACTTTTGGTCCTGTAAGACATTTATGAAGGTGAGTGGGGGTATTGTGATCTTTATCCTTCGTAGATTGAGAAACGAGATATTTCTTCTACCATAGAATCTTATTATAAATAAAGCTTAGTAATTTATTTAATGTCAATTACATTTAAATCAGAATTAAATTAGTGTTTAAGGGACTCAGTCCATTTTAATGACTGCGTCCCTTAAACACAAGCAATGATATATACCATATAATATTTCGCATTAAAATAATCTGTTGGATGAATATATTCGATATAAAACACTGCTCTATATCTATAGAGATATATCTATAAAATATTTAAAGCAAATCCAAGATTAAATTTTCTAGATAGACCAGGAGCACCATCTTTTAACCAGCAATTCAAATATTTACTATGTATCCTGATGTAAAGGATTATACTAAGTAATGTCTGAATAATTGTGGCGTGTTCATATTTTTTTTCCTTTATTTGGTAACTATATAACTTTATTTGGTAATTTTTTCCTTTAAACGGTATTAAAAGAATCGGTAACAAAATATAAAAGATTAAAAGAAACCGCTATAATTAATTTAAATAAAAATAACTGTATTGTTAGGCTTTTGGTAGATTTAAATTCAATATGGTTCCCGATTCTAAAGAATACAATTAAACACATTTAAATATTTGAATACACAATCAGTACAATAAACAATCACACAGTAAACATTACGTATATATATTTTTTGGTAGTATGTCACTGTCACGAAAATCTATTGTTGTCAATGTAAGTATCGTTGACATATACAAAAAAATATATTTACTTTCACTCATTACTTTATATATTACAAATTAATATAATTTATTTTTTAGTTTAGTTTTGAAAACGGGGGGAGAGTACCCTCCGAAACGTCAACGTTAAAAGTTTATATATTTTTTAGAACATTTTTATATTTTTAAAATTTTGTTCGTTAGGCAAATTTATTAGAAAAAAGAATCACTGAGAAATTTGTCACCGTTTGGTTTTTTTGTTTTACCCAGTGATTCGGTCTTTAAATAAGAACAGGTATTTTTGATATTTTTTGATTTTTAGATAGTGGCGAAAAACCCAAATAAAGCAAAAAAAAATTTTATACTAGTGTACAGGTATTCACTAGTATATAATATGATTGGTTTAACTATTTTTTTACTGCTTCTCTTTTTATCTTCCTTGGTATTTCACTTTTGTTTAAAAATATGTACTTTTCCTTTCTCTCATCTGAATAAAAAAAAGAAATTCATTTGAATTATCTTGAACAAACTGCTTAACAAGAGAGAAAAATATTTTTAACCATTTTCATACAATAAACGTGTATTTTCTTTACAGAAAATCCAATTTCATATTTACATACATGGTACATAGACAACATCTACAAATAAAGTCAAGAAAGAAAAAATTGATAGAAGGACAAATTAGATTGTTCGGATACATCTGTAGAATACTAGATAACAGGTCCACGTAAGCAGTGTATGAAAAGGAAGCAACGAGAAAAAAAATATGGAGAAATGAGTAAAAAGTAGAATAGAATGGGAAAGTTAAACAAATTACATTGTAAATGAAGGGGAATACGATAAAAAGCGCATAGGATTAAAAAGAAAAGTACAAAATGCATTTATTTTGTTACTCATTTTTTGAAACTCTTTAATAATAGTGGTAGGGTCTTATCAACGTTATCTACGAAAAAATGTTCTGTCCGACACAATATTTCAAAAAATGCCTAGAATTTGGTTTAGAGGTCTTAAGAAATAAAGGTCACTCGCCAGTCGGTACACTTCTTGAAAGACTTATGGGTAGGCACATAATCAAGGGTCGATAGCCTGAGGGGGGTGCTGGCCTGTGTTTGTTGGTAACTGATGACTAAAGACCGGATTTTATGCATTTTACATATATATGCAAATTCTGCATATTTTGTGATTTTAAAGGAAAAATGTATATTTTAGGAACTATTGCATATCTAAGCATGTTTTGGGATTTCTGTATTTTTTTCTTACGTTTTATGGTCGCACGGCGCCGTGTCTGGGCGGTCCCGGTCTGCAGATTGGGTTTTCCCTAATGGGACAATAAAATAAAATAAGTAAAAAAACTTCTATTTTTATTTATTTTCTCATATTTGTTACTGTTTGCAAAGTTTACAGACTGGTGCCAATCTAAATTCGTGGCTCGAAGTACCGACGCCCAGTGACTGAATTTATATTTATTCTGTAAACTTTGCTGTTTGTCAGTATTATTCAGGTTGTCGTTTGTTGTAATCGCAGTTATTATTGTGCAGTTAGTAAGTGCAAACAATGTGAAAGTGAAAGCAGTGATTATGTCGAAAATACTATGAAATTCTTGGATTAAGCCTTACCCAGAACTTGCTTTGGACGGCGACCAGGTTTTTTGCAAATCTTGTTCAAAAATTGTTTCCTGCTCAAAGAAATTTCAAATAGACCAACATATTAAGACGCCGTCTCACGTAGCTAAGGTTAAAAACATGAAGAAGTCTGGGCCCATATAGTCAACGCTGAAGCAGTCATTTGAGATTTTTAAAAACGGAAACCATGACCAGTCAGAATTTAACGTAGATCTATGTAAAACGTTCTTGGCTGCTAATATTCCTTTAAACAAGTTAACCAACCCGCAAGTTAAGGCCTTTCTGCAAAAATATACAAAATTTAATGCTCCAGATGAATCGACATTAAGAAAAAACGTCGTTGGAAAGGTATTTGGTACCGTGATAGATGAAATAAAAAAAGAAATTGGAGGTAACTATATGTATATTGTTGTCGACGAAACAACTGATTCGTGTGGTCGTTACATAGTTAATTTAATGATAGGAAAACTCACAGAAGAAGAACCTGGAAAAGCTTACCTTATAGCCGTAAAATAAGTGGAAAAAAACAAACAATCTTACAGTTACACGTTTTATTCAAGAAACCTTAAAACATTTCTTTTTGCCGAACTCAGTTCCTACAGATAAAATTCTTGGCCTGTTGTCCGATGCTGCGCCGTATATAATAAAGGCAGGAAAGAATTTAAAAATATTTTATGAAAATTTGATTCATGTAACTTGTCTAGCTCACGGATTAAATAGGGTTACGGAAACTATTAGAGTTTCTTTTCCGTTGGTCAATGACCTAATAGCAAATGTCAAAAAGATATTCATAAAGGCCCCATTGAGAGTACAGTTTTACAAAGAGAATTTGTTCGGAGTACCATTACCACCTGAGGCTGTCGTGACCAGATGGGGCACCTGGATTCGTGCGGCATTATTTTATGCAGATAATTTTCAAAAATTGAAGGACTTAATCTCACAAATGTCTGGTGATGATTCACAGTGCATCCAAAAATCGAAAGAAATATTTCAAAGTACTGTAGTGGAACAACAGTTAATGCATATTAAGTGTAACTATGTATTTATAGCAGACAGTATTTTGCAACTAGAGGAATCGTGTACAAGTTTACCAGAATCGATGGATATAATAGAGACATGTGTACAAAATGGGAAAACTGTAGTGGCAAAATTAGAAAATTTGATAGAAAAAAACACAGGTTTCAAGATTTTAAGGTAGATCGTAGATATAATGTTAGGGAAAACTGTAAATAATTTAGCTATTGAGCCTGCCTTAGTTCCGAAATTAAAATTTTGCCCTATAATATCAGTAGATGTAGAAAGATCGTTTTCTTTGTATAAACATTTCCTTAGTGATAGACGCCACAATTTTCTAGTTCAGAACCTTGAAGCATACATTATAACTAGTGCGTTCTATAATTTTTCGAGTTAGTATTAATATTTAGTATAAGTTTCATATAAAACATTGTATAGGTGTTAACTGAATTAATAAAGTATATTATATTATAACTTGAATTTATCTTTATTCAATACTCAATCACCTAATTAAATGAAAATGTAATTTAGGAAATCAAAATTTAGTTGCATATTCACTGCATATTTACGGATTTTTTGCATATATCCAGCATAAATTTAAAAAAATATGTGCATATATATGCGCATATCTTAAGGTTTTTGGTTGCATATAATCCGGTCTTTACTGATGACCGTGGTTCGGAACCCACGTTAAGCTGTAGGTCCAGTCGCTAAATAGCCTTAGATACTGATGCGCCTCTAACCGTAAATCCTTTCCATTCCTTTTTTTAATTTCAAACCCTTTTATGCACTGGACCATGTTTTTCTTTTTTTTCCTTTATTTTTGGTTTTACACTGGGTAATAACAAAAAACCAAACGGAGACAAATTTCTCAGTGATTCTTTTTTGTAATAAACTTACCCAGTGATTCTTTCTTTACATAAGAACAGGTATTTTTGATATTTTTTGAGTTTTAGATAGTGGCGAAAAATCCAAATAAAGGAAAAAAAAATATGAACACGCCACAATTATTCATACATTACTGGACCATATTTTTAAAACTTATAAATGGTAGTAGAAAAACTGAATAAATTCTACAATTCAATTCCAAAATAACGGTTAGAGTGTTTTTTCAATAGATACAATCATTTCCTGATCACACATGCATTCGACAGCAACAAAAATAATGCCTCTAAAAACCACTAACCATAATTTTTTTATGGATAGAGCTGTTTTTTGCGTTTTTTTCCCGTGGCCACTGACGGTTTTTATTACAGTTTGGAGCATGGGGGATTGAAGGAAAAAAACAATGTGGAGATAATTGCATACCAGTTAATACATTAACAATATATATATATATATATATATATATATATATATATATATATATATATATATATATATATATATATAATATATATATATATATATATATATATATATATATATATATATATATATATATATATATATATATATATATATATATATTATAGATAATATTATAAGATAATATTATAATATTTTCTGGAATTGATTCTGATTCTGACTGAATATATACAATTATTTTATTCATAAAAATACGTTGATATTTTTGAGATATTAAAAAAAAGGCGTGGTAAAAAAACAAGAATAATTCTTATTATAAACCATCACAAAAACTAAAAGTTATAATTCACTAAAACTGTCTAGTCTACATATTGAAGCTTACGACTTTGTGGCATGGGCCTTATTTTTAATTAATATAAGAAACGCATTCCATTTTGCAATTAAAAGGCAAAAATAAATTTTATGAATTTATTACGAATGCCATCAAATGGGCACCATGTGTAATTGCTAAAGTTTCGAAAGGATCATATGTGATCGAAAAACAACCAGCAAGAAAAAGGCATTCAAGAAAAACGAGTGAATAATGATTATCGTGTTTCACGTGAGGCTTTGGAGGATCATTTTGTTGGCTTTATTATTATTATTCACGTATGGGCCCGGGTGGACCACGCGAAGTACCATTAGAGGCGTTTGTTTTTGTTAGCCTTCCTTTGCGCCCATACTAATTTCATTCTTTCGCTATGAGCTTTTTTTCTTTCGTCAGACCAAGTTGTTCCAGTCTTCCTACATTTTTCTCTCTGACCAATCTTCCAAACATCAACCTTGTGTCTGAAACAGCCTCTATCCTGAATTTCACTTTGTGTAATATTTGCTGATCTAAGGTCCTCTTTAATTGCAGCAATCCATTTCATTATTTCTACTTTAGCTCTACTCCTATTTTCATAAAATTCGACTATTGTCTAGTTAGCCTATTTGGATTCATCCGTTTTATTTGTCCGTAAAACTTAAGTCTTCTTTTTCTCATATCGCTATGTATATCTGTGTATTGTTTGATTTCTTGGTTTTCTCGAAGTCGGTATGTTGTTGTATTTATTTGTTTGGGGCCTAGGATTTTTCTTATGATTTTTCTTTTCTTCTTTTCAATGTCCTCGATGTCTCTCTTTCAATTCAAAATGAACGTTTCTGCCCCATATAGACATTCTGGCTTAATAACTGTGTTGTAATGTCTCAGTTTTGTGTTTTTAGATAGGCATTTTTTGTTGTAAATATTTTGTGTAAGTCTCAATGCCGTTTCCATTTTTTGACATCTACCCTTATTGGCCGCTTTTTCCAACTCATTTTCCATGATTATTTCACCCAAATATTTGAATTGAGAGACTCGTCTGATGTTACCATATTTTGTTTTTAGAAATGGTTTTCTTAGTCTGTTGCAGGTCATGTATTGTGTTTTTTCAAAGGAAATTTGGAGTCCTACCTTTTCTGCTGTTTCTTTTAGAATTTCAATCTGTTTCTGTGCCGTTAATACATCTTGAGCCAAAATTGCTCGATCATCAGCAAACGCCAGACAAACAATTTTGATGTTGGTTCTCCCCAGTTTAATGGGCTGGTCAATATTCATGGCCGACTTTTTTCACGCCACTCCTATATTACTTTTTCTAGAATACAGTTAAATAAGAGTGGCGAGAGTCCATCCCCTTGTCTCACTCCAGTTTTAATTTCGAAGGGCTCTGAGATGTCACCCATGAATTTAACTTTTGAACTTGTGTTAGTTAATGTTGCTTTAATAATTGCCAGCGTTTTCAGATCTAGTCCTTGTTCTTTCAAGATTCGGAATGAAGATTCGCGGTCTATAGAATCATATGCTTTTTTGAAATCCACAAATGTACAGACGAGATTTTTATTGTACAGTTTTTGATGTCTTAGGATCAACTTTAGATTCAGAATCTGTTTAGGGCAGGATCTGCCCGGTCGAAAACCTGCTTGATATTCACCAATTTTAGGTTTAACTGTCCCTGTGCTCTGTCTAGTAGACATTGAGATAGAATTTTGTAACAAACTGGGAGAAGAGATATCCCTCTATAGTTGTTTACATCCGTTCTATCTCCTTTCTTGTGTAGTGGATGGATTAAAGCATCTTTCCAATCTTCCGGAATCTGTTCGGTTCGCCAAACTTCTTGTAGAATTTTGGTTATTTCCTTGATTGTACCTGGACCACCGGATTTCAAAAGTTCAGCAGTGATTCCATCTTCACCAGAAGCTTTGTTACTTTTAAGCCGCTTGATTTGCCTAATTATTTCATCTTCATTCGGTGGTAATGAATCTGGGTTTGTTTGTTTAGGACTTAGTGTTGGTAATTTGTTTAAAGGCTCAGGACAGTTTAGTATTTGTTCACAATATTTCGCAAGTTCTTTGCAATTGTCTTGGTTATTTAGAGCTAATTGTCCATTTTGCTTTTGGAAGCAAATACTTTGGGGTTGATAGCCTGTTAATTTAGTTTTAAATGTTTTGTAAAAGTTTCGAGTGTTATTTTTTTGGAAATCTTTTTCTATTTCATTAAGTTGATTGCTTTCATATTTTCTTTTAGTTTGTCTAATTAGCTTCGATGTTTCTTTTCTTACTTCCAAAAAGATGTTATAGTTTATTGCTGTTTTTTGACTGTTCCAATCTTTGAATGCTTTACTTCGGCTTAATACTGCTTGCTCGCAAACTTCATCCCACCATGGATGTTTTCTACGTTTTTGTAAAGGGACCAACTTTAAGGCTGTTTTAATAAATTTTTGTTTCAATTCTTGCCAGTTCTGTGCTGGTTGTTTATCAAGCTCTTCTGTTAGGGCTGGTTTTATTTTCGTTGGGTCGAACTTTGGTATTAGCAGTCTCTTTTGAATAAGTTTTCGAGGTTTTAAGCTAAGTTTGATTCTAGTCAAGTAGTGATCCGTGTCTATGTTAGCTCCTTTCCTGACTTGAACATTCAAAATCTCTTTATAATTGGGGTACGTACGTTGGCTTTGTTATTATAAAAAAAACCTTTACCTAAGTATCAGCACCAGAACCGTAAGATGACGTTTAGAACTGAAGCAATTGTATTAAGCACAAATATAAAGAAACAACATAAAGCAACGCTTTATATTGTGTCTTTACTTTGTGTAAATATATTTATTCAAGTTTTATGTATTATGGTTCAATATAGCATAGTAAATTAAGGCTTTTAAAAACTAAAATATATATTATACATAGAAATTATACATAGAACATTGAAATAGTTATTACTATATCCTTGTACTCTATCATGTATAAAGGAAACAAGCACTCATACCTGCTGATTTTTCACACATACAGACATATTATAAATAATAAAAAAAAGGAATAAAACAATTTTTTACTTTGTTTTCTATCACTTTTACATAAAAATTGTTTTATACCTTTTTTCAAAAATGAACCATCACAAGGTAACGGACAAATCAATCAATAATATTATAAATAGTTTATTGGTTTAAATCAAAGGAATCTAAATTTATTTGTTTAATATATCAACCAACGAAGCCTCTTTCACGAGAAATGGGATGGTGGACATTTTGAAGAGTTAATTTAAAACTAATAATATATTTCTCAGTGTGAATTGAATCGTTCGAAAAGTCATAGTCTTGTTGACGTACATTTTAAATTATGAAAGAATTTTGGAAATGAGTCAATAAAGATATTGCTTCCGTAAATAAATTTTATTGACTTGCTTTTATAAATATAAGTAATGGATTGATAATACATGTATTATAAAGCCCTAAAGCGATTCATATTGCTTAAAAGATTAGAAGAAACGACATGACTTCGCAACCTAAAATTTTATAACAACAAGGGGAAAAACAGGGTAGATGTGTTCCTTCCAAATCCCGATTTCTAACAGGCGAGCAGAGTCGGGAAATTAATTATTCTTCGGGAGAACTTTTCCACCCTCGGATAAAAACGATAGCACAATTGCCCTCTATTATCCGGCAGACGCCCACTTACATACGCTCTGGCTCTGTGTTTTCGTCTTGTATTTTGCATATGTGTCATTGAATTCAACATGCCTATGTTAATTTTAATGTCTGTCGTTACAAGAAACATTTCGAAAGAGAGAATGAGTCCGTTAAACGTCATTCAGGGTGTCACTGAGAAACGGAAGATTATAAAAACACAGCAACTAATCGAAATGCTACACAGTATGTGGGAAAAATTACTTTTTAAATAAAAATAAAACATATATATATATATATATATATATATATATATATATATATATATATATAT
Organism: Cosmopolites sordidus; assembly: GCA_031761425.1. Classification (NCBI taxonomy): domain Eukaryota; kingdom Metazoa; phylum Arthropoda; class Insecta; order Coleoptera; family Curculionidae; genus Cosmopolites; species Cosmopolites sordidus. The sequence continues at coordinate 447,850 of JARFXV010000187.1, forward strand.
ATATATATATATATATATATATATATATATATATATATATATATATATATATATATATATATATATATATATATATATATATATATATATATACATAATATATAATGTTTACTATGATTTTTTATCTTAAGATAGAAAACAATTATTTTAAGAACCATCACAGTTATATTTTTTTTCTTTATTTGGGTTTTTCGCCACGATCTAAAGCTCAAAAAATATCAAAATATCTGTTCTTATATAAATAAAGAATCACTGGGTAAAAACAAAACACCAATTTTTTTTACCCAGTGATTCTTTTTTTACATAAGAACAGATATTTTTTGACTTTTAGATCGTAGCGAAAAACCCAAATAAAGAAAAAAATATATGAACACGCCACAATCATTCAGACATTAACCATCACAGTGTTATAATTGTCAGAGTCGGGTTTGCAAAATGCCAAAGAGATAGTAGCATCTCTGATACAGTGTAAAAACCACCAAAGTTGATGGTAAAAGGTAAGTTACATAACTAAGCAAAAAATATGAAAAGTTTTGATTGAAAATTTTATTTTAGATAGAAAATTGATTTATTGAGGGTGGAGGAGGACCTTTTTCTTAAAAACTGACTTTACCAAAATGACCAAATTTGTTTATCTAATAATTACGTGCATTTTCAATCGAAATGTTTAAAACTAATTTTGAGAATTGTAGCAGAGTGTATACCGCAAGCAAATTTAATATTTTAATATATTTCCTAAGTGGATACTTTTCAGAAATAAGCCAGGACGGAAATATATAGAAAACTTAGCAGAACAATATGGGACAAAGCTTTACGTATTCCCCCATACCACTGTATTTTTAACCCAATTGAACTTACATGGGGAATTGAAAAAAATTACTATAATAAACACATGGGTAGAGATGGTAATACAAAACAAGACTGTATGAGAATGTGGCGTGAGGCACTTCACATTGTTATTCCTGCGATATGGAAGAATACGATCAAATATACAGAAAATCTTTCACAAAAGTTCTTCCTTTAATTATAAATACTGCAAATAACAGCAGTGATTCCAGCCAGTACATTTTAGATTCCGATTAATGAAAATACAATTGCATGCAGATATTTCATTGTTTTTTTTCTGTTTTGTACTTGAATATTATATATGAATAAGTATCATTGGTAATTATATAATCTTACTTTAATAATCATTCAAATATTAAAAAATATCGATAGTTTTTGAACGAAGCCTTTTAAAATATGTTGAATCTATCGAGACGTACTAAATCAACATTTATTACACTTCTTTTTAGTTAGTAATTTGCGTTTAATTTAGAGATTATTTTTGCAAATGTTATTAAAGTTTAAATTGTAAAAATGTTTCGCTAAAGTTAGGTTATGCTGTTTAATAAAAATCTGGGCAATCTAAATTTTAGATTTTATTTTGTAGAAACTATAGTTATTTTGCCAAAATGATTCATTTTTATTCAAAAGACATGCCTACTGCAATAATACATGTAAAATTGGCGCTTAACTCTTGAGGATCGTACTTGAAGCATCAACTTCAAGCGTACTCTGCGATATTTAAATTGAATATAATGAATAAAAAACCAAGATTAATATCTAAATTTCCACTATATTTAAAACTTGTACGTATGACAATTGTTTCGACACACAGTGTCTTTTTCAAATACACACTAAATTAAACTAACAGTAAGAAAAACAGTTACTACCTAAACTAATCTAATAAAACCATAAATGATGATAGTGGGAGTCCCGCGTCTCAATGTCTAGAGTAATATAAGTTTAACAAGGGTGAACCATTCATGTCTACCTGATCATTAAGTAAAATACCCAAATTTTTTCTTTTATTAATTTCTAGGCTCTCTAAAAGATTTAGTTTTTTAGATTTATTTTCGTTATGCAATATTTTGAACTTATCGTTGAAAGTGTGATTTTCTAACATTAAGTGATTGGCATAATGAGAATTATTCTGTTCTTTAATATAACTGCTTTTATGTTCATTAAACCTGGTGGAAAAGGATCTTCCTGTTTGTCCAACATAGACTTTTGGACAAGAACCGCACTCAATTAAATAAACTCCTGATTTATGAAGTTTATTTGTTTGACTTTTATTGTTTTTATTAAGCGTCTAAGACTATGGTTTGTTCTGAATGCAATATTTATATCGCTTGTTTTTGACAAATGTTTAGAAATTAATGTGGTGACTTTTCCTGTATATGTAATTGTGTTGTATGCGGTGTTCTTGACTTTATTGACAGGATATATTAAATTAATGGTATTATTATAACATTTTTTATTAATTATTTTATTTATAATGTTTGGGTCATAACCATTATTCACTGCGATCTGTTTGATGACATTCAATTCTTTGTTATAGTTATCTATTGACATTGGGATATTTATTAATCTGTGTATGAATGAATTAAATGCTGCCATTTTTTGAGAATAAGGATGACAAGATTTGTTATGTATAACTAAATCTGTGTGAGATAGCTTAAGATAAATTGCATAATCATGTTTATTCTCTTTTCTTGTAACTGTTAAATCTAAAAAGTTAATACTGTTGTTTTGTTTTTCTTCAACTGTAAAATGAATGTTCTTATGTAAAGAGTTTATATAAGTTAGGAATTGATTTAATTGTCTGTCAGTACCCGTAAAACAAATTATAATGTCATCAATATATCTATACCAGTAAAGTGATGATTTGAATAGCTGATGTTGATATATCTTATCTTCTAAATTATCCATAAAAATTTCCGCCAGTAAAGGACTTACGGCTACCTCAGTTAAATGAATATAATGAAACGAAAAACGTCAAATTTTGTGTTCAAAATAAAATAAAGCATTAAATCCAAAAAGTTTTAGCGAATAGAAGAAACAAGACGAGCGAGGCTTAGATATAGATGGGTGGATGAGGTGATGAAGGATTTAGCATGCCTAAATAGTATCAACAGGAACGAAAAAGAGAGGGATACGAACAAATGGCGATACATAATCAAGTAGGTCATTGGTCAGTTAGGCTTGTCAGACTATTGTACAGCATAATAATGAGGCGTTTGAGAGTCAAAGTCAGATCTGTGGAAGAACAGTTCTTAGATTTCTCCCCACGATAATGCGCTGTTCCATACATCGATCCTTGAACGAATGTCTTCGACTATACACCGATTTTATTTCTCTATAATCAAAGAAAATTGTTTCTTTTTTTAAATTTTATTATTAAATTCTTTAATTAACGAATTAAATAAATTATTTTATTTTTATAATAAAAATCAATACTGAAAAACAAAAAAATATCGCATTACTTAAAACACGAGGTGGTATTCAAAACTTTTTAGTAGATAACACGGGCGTAGCCAGGATTTAGTTTGGGGGGGGGGGGGGGGGTTAGTTTGAAGTAAATAAAACAAAAAATTACGACATATTTATTCGGATATATATTCAATTCAAATGTAATAATTTAACTATCTACTCCTCGTATTTTTTCGGTATAATATTAGGTAATATTTGGCTTATTTCGGGGGGGGGGGGGGTTGAACCCCCCAAACCCCCCTTTGGCCACGGCCGTGGTAGATAAGGTAACATTAATTAGTTCATTATATACTTTAAATATCTTTTATTCATTAATGTTATTCCATAATGATAATTCAACATCTTTAGCCATTTTATCTATTCTTCTTTGCCTTGCATTATTATTCAGAATAACTTTCGTGATGATATCTAATGGTGTTTTATAAGAACATTTTTATCACCTCTTTGACTGTCGACAAGATTAATTTCTCGCCAATTTTTCCCCAATCCCATATTCTTGGATGATTAAACTAACATTTTGTGTGTTATTGAACAATCCTCGGTAGTTATTTGACAGAATGAATATTAAGCAATATAGGAAATATAACTTAATTTAAAGGATATACTGCTAATGATAACAATCTTGTGTTTATACCAATAATTCCAATATAGAGACTGAATATTTGTTATAGAATATTTTAATTAAAACTTATCTTAAAATTATCGAGAAATTCAATAATTATTTTTGTACCAGTTCTTTTGTTTTTATAAAAGGAAATTTTTTTAGTGTGCCCGAAACCACCCGATAGGGGGACGCTGTCAAATCATTATGGCAATCATCAGGTCACGCTTGGCAAATCATCATGGAACGTTTAAATTTATAGAGCACTTTGTGAATTTTATGGTGCACAAAATCGCATTTCAACCCATTTCAGGTTTCCCGATATTAAAATAAGGTAAAAAAAATGTACGTTCCAAAGAAAATTTCGCGCCGTTGCTAGCAGTGTTGATGATGATTTAAATTTATCAATTCGGTACAGGGAATCAATTACTGGGATGATCAATTATTATTTATTTCCGAATTTGAATGGTATTGATCGGGAGGAGATGTTCCAACAAGACGGCTCCACATGTAATAAAGCCAACGCAACAATCGATTGATTGAGGGAACAATTCGATGAGATAATTATTTCGAGAAACGGACCTGTTTATTGGCCACCAAGGTCATGTGACCTAACGCTTTTAGATTAATTTCTTTGTGGTTATGTAAAATTTTTGGTCTATGAAGGAAATCAACATAACTCGTAGACGTAATTTTAGACGTAAGACCCCAACTGCTTGAAAAATGTTTATTAAAGATGCGCATGAATTATTAACTGACCTAGTCGCAAATTTTTTCATAGTACGGGCCTGGATACCTGATGATGAATAATTGTAACACTCCGTTGGCCTTTTTTTTTCTATTTGAATAATTCATTATTTTGTTTGGGAGTTCCGTTACTGGATAAAGTTGGTAGGTATCAAACGAACCACCAGTTGCGTGACTATCTATGCTACACCAAACAACGTATGTTAATCGGCAAACGAAAAAGGAAACTTTCAACTAACGAAATTAAAACGTTCCGTGCACTGATAACGGTTTCGTATTTGAAGTTAATTACTATTTTGCGTTACTACCTGGCTGTCATCGGTTACATTCGCTCGAAATCTGTTTGAGTTGGTAATTTTATTAACTTGATATGTACCGTGAAATACAAAATTGTAATAGGAAATACAGAATGAAAATAATTGAATCAAACTGGAAATATACTCGTAGTATTGCATATCTTCGAACACAAACTCTTTCTGTTTGTTTACTTTTATGTATCTGATTGTGATTGGATAAGATATGGCATAGAAAAGAAATTAAAAACATTAGTTTAAAGCTATAACGTTTGAAAGTTAAAAATTAACTAACAATCGGTATGGAACAAATTTAACTTTTTCTGGACCATCTTTACAATGAAATGCAAAACAAATTCTTCCATAATAGTTAATTATATCCGATGGCGATTGGTCCATAAGGGCACGTACCTAAAAAATTAAAAAATTAATTGAAAAAAATACTTTCAGATTTTATATTAATTCATTCTCTGTTCTGTCTATGATCACGCTTCTTGGGACTTCTATAGTCTAATATCCATAATGTTATTCGCGGTAACGAAATATGTCGTGGGTTGTCGAAGCGCACCGAATAAAGAACACGTGCTTTGGGCACAGACAAGTTTGTACCGCTACTGTTTTCTTTACTATCACGTGCGAAAACAAAGACAGCAATGCATCGCTTCGCTAGTAACCCGGATATTAAGCGCATTTATAACGTAATATCTTGGGCGCTGTCCCATTCTCAATAGTCAGGTGTTTTTCGCCATCGCGCTTTTCGACTTTTCCAGTGGTTGCGAAGTGAATGTTTTGAACGATTACAATAGTAAAGATGAATTCAGTTCAATATATGACTAGAAATAATGCCACATTAACATTTGAGGATCAAATTGTCATCAAAAACCACCAATTAAATCTTAATTGAAAGATGTTGTACAATAGAAAAAGGTATACAAGTTTTTTTTTGCAAATCTGTCTACGTTTCCCGCTTTCTTTTCTCGATCATCCAAAAGGGCAACTGTTCTGGACAGCGTCGTGGAAGATCGTCTACCCCTTGCGGTCCCTACCAGATGGAACTTTACATCTAAATGTGTGAATACTGTTTATATTTACAAAGAAGAATTGCAAACATGCCTTGAAGAAATTATGAACGCCGAGTCGGATAAAAATTTTATTAATCAAGCTCGGGGGTTAATAAATTATTAGGTGGATGGGTGGATTTTCTTTGATTAACTCTTTGATTAACTTTCTCTTTGATTAACTGCAAAGCCTGCAACTAGATGCACTTAAAGTTGAGATGAATTTGGTAACTTTTTCAACACCCATTCAAAATATTAGAACCAAGATAGAAATACAAATTAATCAAAAATTTGGTAACTTAACGGGTGAAGAATCTACAACGATCATAGAGAATCGCAGAAAGATAAGGAAATTTACTAGTAATTTACTTATCTATTATATACCTATGTTATTTGTGTATATATCTTTTAAGAATTCCAAAGCATACATTATTTTACTCATTATCGCCATTAAAGTTTTACTGAAAAAAATTGTAGAAATAGAAATTTACCTCGAATTAGAGACTACTAGACTAGACTTCCTCTGCCCTTGGAGATGCGTACGAAAATTGGGGATTTGAATTGTTGGCAAACTGTCAAAAATTTAGGGCTATATATTAGATATGGCGGTTAATACTATACTAGATTAGACTATATTAGATATGGCGGTTAATAAATGTTATTTTTTTTATGAGATGGCGTTGGAAACAAGGGTCGGTTCACACAGTCTAATCTCTTATAAAACCAAATAAAGAGTATGTGTGGCACGCACTGCTTTTCTTGTTCAGTCAAAAGAAACAGTTATATCGTATACTTGTGGAAACTTACGGTAACAATGTCCTGTCGTAAGACGCTTGTGATCGTTGATGATTCAAAAGTGGTGAGTGGTGACAAAAAAAAATTGAAGGTGTCGAATTGAAAGTGTTGATGGAAGAAGACGATATGCAAGCTCAAAAACCAATGAAATTTTTCGTGATCATTTTGCATAAATGTGGCTGAATTTCGTTGATGCATCTTTGAATCTCCTTCTTCAATGCCCGGATGGATGTGGGCTTGTTAACATAGACCTTTGACTATAACCCCATAGAAAAAAATCCAATAGTCGTAAATCACATGATCTAGAGGGCCAATTCTGATCACCGAAACGAGAGAGTACACGATCATGAAATATCTCATGCAGTAATTGGATTGTTTCACTGGCTGTATGGCATATCGCATCATCTTGTTAAAACCACATGTCGTCCACATCAATATCATCCAATTCAGGCAGAAAAAAATCGGTTATCATGTCGCGATATCGAGCACCAGTAACAGAAACTGCTTGACCAACTTAATTTTCGGAGCCTAAAATCCGCACCAAACAGTGACAGGTTAAGGATGTATTTGTTTTTCGACAATCACGTGTGGGTTCTCTGAACCCCAAATGCGTCAATTTTAACGATTAACGAAGCCATCAAGGTAAACATGAGCTTCATACCTTACGATAATTTTGTTCGAGAAATCAAGTATCACTAGTAATTCAATAATCCATTCAACAAAGAGTATACGCTGTAGAGAGTTTCTTGAAATTTGCAATCCTTGTCCACGACGCCGAATCGTTGTTCCTGCACTTCCACCAACACTATCACGCGTTGTTTCGATATTATCATTTGAACGGCTTATTATTGGACCCTCCAGTGGGTTTAGCCTACATAATTCATCCAGTCTCACTGAAATTTTTTAATAACCCTCTTCAGAGTTGACGAAGTTAAATCAATATTCCGATCACAATTTGTACGAAATTTGCGAATTGCAGCAGCCAAACTTTTATTATTTATGAAATATTGTTCAATAATGAAAACGCGTTGTTCTTTCGTGTAGTTTTCCATTTTTACTAAACCTAAATTGTCAGCTGTCAAACTGTTTTCTTTTTTTTTGGTTGCCATTACTTTACAGTAAAATTGCCACAAATTCAAATTTTATGTGTACACCCTTTAAATATATATATATATATATATATATATATATATATATATATATATATATATATATATGTATATATATATATATATATATATATATATATATATATATATATATATATATATATATATATATATATATATATATACATATATATATAGGAAAAGGACACAAATGTTTTCCTTAATGCTTGAGGATGGTGCAATATGCAGGAAACGGACGGAAATGTTTGTTTTATTCAAAGTTATATGAGGACCAGAATCAGACAAGAACAAGAACAAGGACAAGAAGGCTATAGACTCGATGAAAAATGGCAAGGCTCCAGGAGAGGATAGTATAACGGTGGAGATTATAAAAGCTGGTGGTCGGACCTTACATAAAACACTGGCAAGATTATTCGGATTCTGGGGCGTCCGGGCTTAAACGCAAAATCTTTCAGAGGGAGTCGGAGACCTCTGGCCAACGTCTGAAACCGAAAATAAAAACTTTCTTTGGAACGGTAAACATCAATTCTCTCCTGCGTCCAGGAAAACTACACGAATTGGAGCGAACATTAAATCAGCAAAAAATCCAAATTTTAGCTTTGCAAGAAACCAGATTGATAGATGATAACACCTTGGAATTCGGCAACTACAGACTTTTTAAAAGTAAAACGGACAAAAGAATACTCAAAAATACACCACATCTCGATGTTGCTTGCGCTGTCTCAAGAAACATTCTTGGTTCTATAACAAATGTCCAGCCAGTAAATAATCGACTTATGACACTATCCCTCAAGTGTGCTAACAAAAACTATACATTAATCAATACACACCTCCCAGTTAACGAAGAAAATAAATCTAATCCTGAAAAAGTAAATAAGTCCTGGGAAATTCTGGAAAACACTATCTCTAAAATTCCCTCTAACCATATAAAAATCCTATTGGGTGATTTCAACGCCCAACTAGGGAAAGAAAAAAAGTACAGGAAAACAGTCGGCAGTTTTCCCGCTCATAAATGGACTAACCATAATGGTAGAAGATTGGTTGAACTATGTTCGCAGTTTAATCTAAAAATAATGTCAACCCATTTTAAGAAGAAAATAACAAAACAAAAGACCTGGAGGTGCCCCAACACGTACATGGGTGAATTTCAAATTGACCATGTTGCCATTTCGTACCCCAATTATAAAGAGATTTTGAATGTTCAAGTCAGGAAAGGAGCAAACATAGACACGGATCACTACTTGACTAGAATCAAACTTAGCTTAAAACCTCGAAAAGTTATTCAAAAGAGGCTGCTAATACCAAAGTTTGACCCAACGAAAATAAAACCAGCCCTAACAGAAGAACTTGATAAACAACCTGCGCAGAACTGGCAAGAATTAAAACAAAAAATCATTAAAACAGCCTTAAAGATGGTCCCTTTACAAAAACGTAGAAAACATCCGTGGTGGGATGAAGTTTGCGAGCAAGCAGTATTAAGCCGAAGTAAAGCATTCAAAGATTGGAACAGTCAAAAAACAGCGATAAACTATAACATCTTTTTGGAAGTAAGAAAAGAAACATCGAAGCTAATTAGACAAACTAAAAGAAAATATGAAAACAATCCACTTAATGAAATAGAAAAAGATTTCCAAAAAAATAACACCCGAAACTTTTACAAAACATTTAAAACTAAATTAACAGGCTATCAACCGCAGAGCCTATGCTTTCAAAAAGAAAACGGACAATTAGCTCTAAATAACCAAGACAATTGCAAGGAACTTGCGAAATATTTTGAACAAATACTAAACTGTCCTGAGCCCTTAAACAAATTACCAACACTAAACCCTAAACAAACAAACCCAGATTCATTACTACCGAATGAAGATGAAATAATTAGGCAAATCAAGCGGCTTAAAAATAACAAAGCTTCTGGTGAAGATGGAATCACTGCTGAACTTTTGAAATCCGCTGGTCCAGGTACAATCAAGGAAATAACCAAAATTCTACAAGAAGTTTGGCGAACCGAACGGATTCCGGAAGACTGGAAAGATGCTCTAATCCATCCACTACATAAGAAAGGAGATAGAACGGATGTAAACAACTATAGAGGAATATCTCTTCTCCCAGTTTGTTACAAGATTCTATCTCAATGTCTACTAGACAGAGCACAGGGACAGTTAGAACCGAACATTGGTGAATATCAAGCAGGTTTTCGACCGGCCAGATCCTGCCCTGAACAGATCCTGAATCTAAAGTTGATTCTAAGACATCAAAAACTGTACAATAAAAATCTCGTCTGTACATTTGTGGATTTCAAAAAAGCATATTATTCTATTGACCGCGAATCTTTATTCCGAATCTTGAAAGAACAAGGACTAGATCTGAAAACGCTGGCAATTATTAAAGCAACGTTAACTAACACGAGGTTAAAAGTTAAATTCATGGGTGACATCTCAGAGCCCTTCGAAATTAAAACTGGTGTGAGACAAGGGGATGGACTCTCGCCACTCTTATTTAACTGTGTTCTAGAAAAAGTAATACAGGAGTGGCGTGAAAAAAAGTCGGCCCTGAATATTGACCAGCCCATTAAACTGGGGAGAACCAACATCAAAATTGATTGTCTGGCATTTGCTGATGATCTAGCAATTTTAGCTCAAGATATATTAACGGCACAGAAACAGATTGAAATCCTAAAAGAAATAGCAGAAAAGGTAGGACTCCAAATTTCCTTTGAAAAGACAGAATACATGACCTGCAACAGACTAAGAACACCATTTCTAAAAACGAAATATGGTAACATCAGACGAGTCTCTCAATTCAAATATTTGGGTGAAATAATCATGGAAAATGGGTTGGAAAAAGCGGCCAATAAGGGTAGATGTCAAAAAATGGAAACGGCATTGAGACTTACACAAAATATTTACAACAAAAAATACCTATCTAAAAACACAAAACTGAGACATTACAACACGGTTATTAAGCCAGAATGTCTATATGCCGCAGAAACGCTCATTTTGAATAGAAAGAGGGACATCGAGGACATTGAAAAGAAGGAAAGAAAAATCATAAGAAAAATCCTAGGCCCCAAACAAATAAATAGCACAACATACCGACTTCGAGAAAACCAAGAAATCAAACAATACACAGATATACATAGTGATATGAGAAAAAGAAGACTTAAGTTTTACGGACACATCAAACGGATGAATCTGGGTAGGCTAACTAGACAAATAGTCGAGTTTTATGAAAATAGGAGTAGAGCTAAAGTAGAAATAATTAAATGGATTGCTGCAATTAAAGAAGACCTAAGATCAGCAAATATTACGCACACGCAAATATTACGACACGAAATTCAGGATAGAGGCTGTTTCAGGCACAAGGTTAACGTTTGGAAGGTTGGCCAGAGAGAAAAATCTAGGAAGACTGGAACAACTTGGTCTGACGAAAGGAAAAAAGCTCATAGTGAAAGAATGAAATTAGTATGGGCTCAAAGGAAGGCTAACAACAACAAACGCCTCTAATTGTACTTCGCGTGGTCCATCAGGGCCCATACGTGAATAACAATAATATATATATATATATATATATATATATATATATATATATATATATATATATATATATATATATGTATATATATCTTGGGCAAAGGGTTTCAATGGAAGGGGACACCGTCCGGGAGGTGGAACGACGCGTTAAATGTGGCTGGCAGGCATTTGGCAGGCTCAACACAGTGCTTAAGAGCAAACTACCACTTTGTCTGAAAAGAAAAGTCTTTGATCAGTGTGTCCTGCCCGTTATGACATACGGAAGTGAGACCTGGACACTTACATCACAGTCAGTTCAAAAATTTCGAGTAGCACAGAGGGGAATGGAAAGATGTATGCTTGGCATTACTAGACGGGATAGAAAGACCTGCACATGGATCAGAGAACAAACGAAAATGAATGACATGATTGGAAGAATAAAGCAATTGAAATGGAAGTGGGCACAGGCCATGTAGCGAGGCGATGGAACGAAAGATGTACCAGGGCGGTCCTGGACTGGATACCGCTTGATCGCAAACGTCCACGGAGAAGACCGAAAACACGATGGACTGATGATATTATTAAATATATTGAACCCGAATGGAATTGGCCGAAGGAAAGCTCAGGACCGCGAGAGTTGGAAGCATGCTGAAGAGGCCTTCATCCTGCAGTGGATTGATACGGGTTGATGATGATGATGATGATGATGATGATATATATATATATATATATATTCGCAATTATAATACGAGAGACTTTTATGACTTTTGCAAGAGAAATCCGTAGATACACACCACAAAACCTTTGCTTCAGAAAGCGGAATGGGAGATTCGCGCTAACCAATCAAGAGAATTGTTAGATTGATCTTCTCAATTGTCCCGAACGCGACACAAGTCACTGAAACACCTTAAGTGTAATCAATAAATAGGACAGAATTTTTACATTTTTAGGAGATAAAAGTCCTCTTTGGTTCTCTTGTCTTGCAAAGGACGAATATATAATATATAAGTTCATTGAACACTCCATTGTTCTTATAATGGACAAATATTTCAGACTATATTACAAAAATAATAGTAAAATCAATGCAGATACGGTTGCAGGTTGTTATAGATAATAATGAATTTCTGGTTCAAAATTATTATTTCATAAACAGTTGTCTATTAAATTTTATATTCTGTTTTATTTATGCTATAATTTATTCGACAATCGATTGTAATTTGTATTATTATAACGTTACGAAATTTAAAGACGCTAAAATGCAGCGAATTGTGAAAAATCAGTTTGTTCAAATACTTTTATCCCTTACCATAGTGTAAGATATATACAAGGTGTATAAATAACGTAATGAGGAAGGCACTTATTTCCAGAACAAAGTGACTCTAGGTATAGGAGAATAAACAATGTTTTGCTATCGATCGATCGTTACTCCACCAGTTTCATTACTTTATGTATACACCTCGTACTTCTCCATTTTCGTATTTTAATTTTTGAAAAAGACATGTCGATTTTCTAGCGAAATAGCGCAACAAACTTTTCTTTTTTCTTCGAACTTTTTCTATGACGCCAGAGTTAATTTCCATTTTTCAAGTCTGGGAATAAGAACCGAGTAGCTTTCCTTAAACTGAATTTTGACAGATTTATTATATTTAAATGGAGCGTAGTGTTATTGCGTCGTCATCTCAAACTGTCCAGATTGGAATGCAGTCTAATGATCTGTCGAAAACTTCGCAATATTTCCGGGATGGATTATTAATTTTCACTTGGAAGTTTAATTAAGTTAAATACTTTGATCTATTGTTTTTCTTCTCGAACTTATTATTGTAATTAACTGAAGAGATTAATTAGTATGGCGAAACGAAAAATTTAAGTTAACCGTTGATTTAATAAATTTTTTCCCAAAGCGTTCCTTTCAGAACAAAAATATAAACATCATTGTCTTTGTTTGAACTAAGGGTTAAGTTAGTTTCCTAAATAATGATATTGATCAAAGTTCACCAAACATTAGTAGCAAACACGAGGGCTGTTCGAAAAGTTCTTAGCCTGACACGGAGATGGTGTAAATATGAATAAATTTGAGTGGGTTAAATATGATTTGTTCGTACTGCTACAAACTATTTTGTTTTAGGAGATTTAAATTCCTAAAAAATGTTAAAACTGACAAGATCGTTACAAAAATCCACAATTTCTGAAGATACCCAAAAATGCTTGCATTGCAAACATCTGGATCGACCGTGTTTACTTCAGGCAATTTATTGATCAATTGTGATATTGCAATTCTTCTTAATTACTTCACCTCATTTGTTGTTTATAAAGTTTTTTTTATATACGATATCCTTGATATAAAAAAAGTTTTCTGCTGGATAGATTTCACGACTCTTAACAATCGATCATAATTATTTGAATAAACACTTTCCAAGAAAAGGTAGATTTATTTAAACGCGATTCTCCCAACTTTCTTCGACTTTATACGGTTATAATGCATACAGAAATTGCAAAATTAATCAGATATAATGTTTTCCAGTGTTACTATATTTTCTGCTTTTCAGCATATTTCAAAGCATCCAGAAAACCAGAACAGGTATTACATTCTAAAAAAAAGTTAAAGCTTTAACTATAATTTGACGGGTTGAAAAATTTTATCCGCACTTTTCAGCTACGAAAATAGCAAATAATTATAAAGTCAACAACAAACTGAAATTGCCTTTTTTTCGTTTAAAACTTTTTTTTTGTCTTCTGCTTCAGTCAATTTAATTTGGCGAGGCTTGTAAAAAGAAACCACTAGCTTTCTCTTAAACTGAATTTTGATAGATTCATTATATTCACCTTACTAATAATAAAATTATAACAAACTTGAATCGGTTTTTTACCAGTTTTTCAATTTTCTTTATTTTTATATATATATTTTATTTTATATATATATATATATATATATATATATATATATATATATATATATATATATATATATATATATATATATATATATATATTTATATTATATTATATTATATATATATATATATATATATATATATATATATATATATATATATATATATATATATATATATATATATATTCAAAAGCAGGGCAGGCAAACGAGTCGCCAGGGGCACTCCGCTTCTAGGCATGGCCTTTGTGGTATATAAAGGGATAGTTAACTCTATGAAGGGAATCACGTCCGTAAACAATAGACTAATGACAATGCGCCTACACTACGCCAATAATAAATACACCATGATCAATGTACATGCCTCAACACGCGGAGACAACAAGAAAAAACCCAAGTCTACAGTAAAATTCTGGACAACACTAGAGAAGTTAATGCCAAAGGTCCCAAAGGATGATGTCAAAATTTTACTGGGCGACTTTAACGCACAAATCGGCAGAGAAAAAATCTATCAGAAAACAGTAGGCAAATTCCCCGGTCACAAATTTACCAATAAGAATGGCACAAGACTCATCGAACTATGCCAACAGAATAATCTTAACATCATGCAAACATCCCTAAGAAAATCTCCACGAAAAATGGAGATCGCCTATTCAACAGATTGGAGAATTCCAGATAGACCACGTTGCTATCTCATACCCACAACAAAGAGAGATCCAAGATGTCCAAGTTCGCAGGGGCGCGAATATTGACACAGACCACTACCTACCACGAATCAAAGTCAAGTTCACCCCAAGGAGAATTCATCACAAGAAAGCACATCTACAGAAATTCGACACAAAAAAGATCAAGGAATCCAACATAATAGAGGAATGGGAAAAGAAACAAGCAGATACATGGAAAAAATTCTACAAAAAAATTACACAAAAAGCGCAGGAACTGATCCCATTGAAAAAGAACACAAAACACCCTTGGTGGGACACGAAAGTGCATTGCAGCGACGCAAACGAGCATTTCAGGACTACAACACTAAAAAAATCTCCAGAAAGCAGCTCTCCAGTCAACAGCTTTTTGACGTGACTAGAAAACAGACCGCAAAGGTTATCAGGCAAACTAAGAGGAAGTACATGAACAACTAGACTCTATAGAGGAGAATTTCCGCAATTATAACAAGAGAGACTTTTATAAGACTTTTGCAAAAGAAATCCGTGGATACACACCACAAAATCTTTGCTTCAGAAAGGGGAATGGGAGATTAGCGCTAACCAACCAGGAGAATTGTCAGGAGCTGGCACACTATTTTTCTGATCTCCTCAATTGCCCTGAATGGGACACGAGATTCCCCAAGGAAAATTGTATCCATACCCACTCAGAATCATCACCACTAACACAGGAAGAAATCCACAACCACATACGCAAACTAAAGAATAACAGTTGAAGATGGTATCACCGCGGAACTATTGAAAAACTTCGGACCGAATTCACTGCTAGAACTTACGTAAATTATCACGAACATTTGGCAAACAGAAAAATTACGAGATAATTGGAAATGTGCTCTTATCCACCCGCTGCACAAGAAAGGAGATAGAACAGATGTGAACAACTACAGAGGAATCTCCTTATTACAAGTCACCTACAAAATCCTCTCAGCATGCCTTCTCCAGAGAACACAAGAACAATTAGAACACAAAATTAGCGAGTACCAGGCAGGCTTTCACCCTGGTCGCTCATGCACTGAACAAATATTTAACCCATAAACTAGACTGAAATACAAAGCTATCAGGAACGTCCCAATCATCTGCACGTTCGTGGACTTCAAGAAAGCATACGACTGTATCGACCGAAAATCTTTGTTCAAAATCCTAGAAGAACAAGGACTCGACTCCAAAACACTACGATTAATCAAGCAGACACTGACTGGCACAACCTCTAAAGTAAAATTTATGGGAGAAATTTCCGAACTCTTCTTGATTAAAACTGGAGTACGCCAAGGAGATGGGTTATCCCCACTCCTCTTTAAACTGGTCCTGGACAAAGTCACAAGAGAATGGGAAAAAGAACTGCAAAATCAAGGACACTGAAAACCAATACGACTCGGACGATCCAAAAACAACATAGAAATATCATGCCTGGCTTTCGCAGACGACCTAGCCATACTCGCAGACAATGAAAAAAGAGCAACCAAACAGATCGAAGTCCTCAAGGAATGTGCAGAGAAAGTTGGCCTACAAATCTCCTTTCAAAAAACCGAATTCTTCTTCCCAAAATTAGATGTTCAAAATTTGAACAACAAATACACCAAAATAAATAGGGTCATTCACATATGCCTGGGCGAGATCCTCGAACCCACAGGAGGAGAGAAGATAGCACATAAGACTCGATTACAGAAGATGAAGAGGGCATACGGCAAGACACAATATCTACAATAAGAAATGCCTATCCACACACGCAAACACAGTAATCAAACCAGAAGTATTATACACAAGCGAGACACTTACACTCATCCTATATATATATACCAGGTGTCCCATTAAGGATGGATCGCGGCCATATCTTGAAAACTATTTATCCCACAGCTTTGGGGGAAAAAAATTGTACTAAAAATGATCATGAGAAATTTACCAAAAATATTTTTAAGCTTCTAAAACGACCGCAAGAGGGCGTGACGAGCTAAACATTTTTAAAAATCATTTTTTTGTGTGTATTTTCAAGTGTTAACCGAGTAAGAAAAATTCTCAGTTATAATTAGCAAACTGTCTCCTACAACTTTGTTTTATGATATTTTGTCGTAACTTCGCGAATAAAGAAGTGGGGGGAGTTTTACCTATTTAGATAAAAAGTCGTGTAATTTCCGTTTGCCTAAACCGATTTTCCTCCATTTGGATTCATTTAAAAGGCAATTGCTGGGACAATCCGATAATCTGGGAGATACATTATTTAGTTTATCAATGAAACCGCGAGGTGGCGTTACATTCAACAATAGTTTTTTGGAGTTTTGTTCAGTTTTTTCAAATGGAATGGTATAGCTTTTACTACATGTCAAGAAAGGTAATTTAAAGAGGAATCATTCAGTGAAAACCCGAAATCGATATCTCTGACATATCAAGAGATATTTCGATTTTTCTGAAAAAATCAGTTATTATTTCACTACTACCTGCATTAAGTTAAAAAAAATATTAACCTAATGTTTGCCTTCCTTCACACTTTACCGAGGCTTAGGACTGGTCCAAATTCTTCGTGCCATATTAATTTGGAATCCATTCGTTTGTGTCCCGTTTATTGGGAACGTGCAGACGTTTCGCCAAGGTCACACTTGGCATTCTCAATGCTTGTCTGAAGGTAGTATATATATATATATATATATATATATATATATATATATATATATATATATATATATATATATATATATATATATATATATGCCCCTTTGTGGATCAGACCTTGACGTGGTAAAGGGGTTTGAGTAGGGCAATGAAGCTTTGAGCTATGCTCCTGGGAGGGTCACCCCTGGCGGACAGGTCAAAGCGGAGGCCTCAGACTAACATGATCCAAAATCTGCCAACCCGCATTGGACCAGCGTGGCAGATTACGGTCCATACCTTCAACATGGTATTTCAGTATGTTGAAATATGACAGTACAACCTCAAACACGGCCCTCATTCCCCGGAGGCCAAGGGGCAACCTGCCCCAAGGCAGAGGGTGCTAAGAATCACCGGGTTAGATCAGGCTGCCATTGGACTTTTGACATTGCAACGTTAAATATACGGACTATGAAAACAGAGGTCCGATTGCAAGAACTGTTAATCGAACTTGACAACATACATTGGGATATTATTGGGCTCTGTGAAACACGAAGGAAGGGTGAAGAGTTAATCAAACTGGAACCAACTGGACACGTACTCTACACTCGAGGTACGGAAAATGGCCGATGTGGCGGAATAGGATTCCTCATCAATCGAAAGCTGAAGGACAGTGTGGTAAAATTTGAAAGTACATCCGACCGATTAGCCCAATGCGTCATTCAGCTGAATATAAAGTTTAGGCTTCAAATCGTCCAAGCTTATGCACCAACTATAAGCCATAAAGATGAGGAAATTGAGGAATTTTATGATGATGTGGCCCAGCTTTTATACAAGGAGAAATGTAGGTACAAAATCCTGATGGGTGATTTTAATGCCAGAATTGGAATAACAAGAACGGACGAAAGTGCAACTGGCCCATATGGAACTGGTGAGCGAGACAATAGAGGTGACAGATTGGTTGATTTTGCTGAAGGACAAGAACTATATATTATGAATTCATTCTATAAGAAAAATATCAGCAGAAAATGGACATGGAAAAGTCCATCTGGGCTCACAAGCGAAATTGACTACATCATGACCAACGATAAAACAACATTTACCAATTGTATTGTCCTTAACAATTTTAATGTTGGAAGTGACCACCGAATTGTACGAGCAAGGGTTCGGATTGGCTGTCGAAAAGAGCGCGAAAAAAATGGTAAGATCAAAGAAGGGTAAGGTGGATTCTGGAAAACTGCTGGACAGAGGAAGCGATTTTGAGATTGCTTTGTCAAACCGGTTTACTGCATTGCAAGATCCAGAGGAGGTGGAAATATCAGTTCAATATGAAGAAATCGCCAACAATGTACTTCAAACGGCTGCTTCAATAGCACCAGAGGAAAAATGTCTCAAACAAACAAAAATCTCCAGTGAGACCATTGATTTAATGAAGAAACGGCGAGCAATGAGAAATGCAGGTAGTCCTTTTGGCAGGGTCGAGTACACTGAGCTCTGCAAAACTATAAGAAAACGTATCAGAGACGACACGCGCCGATTCAATATGCAGCTAGTGCAAAAAACCCTGGAAGAAAACAAAGGAATTAACAAAGCTAAACAGAAGCTGAGAAACAAAAGAACGCAAATATATGCTTTAAAGAGTGAGGATGGTACAGTGTGCAGGACGCGTACCCAAATGTTAGAGATTGTCAGAAGGTTTTATTCCCAGTTATATGAAGATCAGAGCCAGTCAGGGACAGCAATACCCATGGAAGAACAATATATAATACCAGATATCCTAGTGGAGGAAGTAACAAATGCTATAGAATTGATGAAGAACGGCAAGGCTCCAGGAAAAGATAGTGTAACTGTCGAAATGCTAAAAGCTGGTGGTCGGACGTTACATAAAACACTGGCAAAATTATACTCAAAATGCCTCAAAGAACAAAAAGTACCTGACTTATGGAAAAATGCAGAAGTGATCCTTTTACATAAAAAAGGAGCACAGGAAGATTTAAAGAACCACCGTCCAATAAGCCTCCTATCAGTGATGTACAAAGTTTTCACTAAGATAATTTCTAAAAGAATATTAAAAAAACTGAATGACGCACAACCAAGAGAACAAGCAGGATTCAGAAGTGGATTCAGTACAATGGATCACATCCAGGTTGTACAGCAGGTCATAGAAAGGCACAACGAATACACCATGCCACTGTGCTTGGCTTTTATCGACTACGAAAAAGCATTTGATTCCATCTCAAAGCATGCGATAATGGATGCACTGCTTAGCCAAGGTGTAGAGAGAGCCTATGTAAACCTATTAGGATCGATATATGATGGAGCTACAGCCACAATTCACCTTGATGATCTTGAAGTGGGAATTAATATAGAACGAGGTGTACGGCAGGGTGACGCAATATCGCCTATTCTTTTCTCGGCTGGCCTTGAAGAAGTATTCCGTAAACTGGATTAGGAACAGGATGGGGTAAAGATCAATGGTGCAAACTTAAACCATCTTAGATTTGCAGATGATATTATTCTCATTTCACAAGACCCAGAGGAGCTGCAAAGACGCATACAAGAACTGCAAAGGGCTGGCGAACCATTTGGCTTGAAAATAAACCTGAAAAAGAGTCAGGTTATGTTCAATAACTTCGCTCAGGACAGAAGAATTTCAGTTTTAGGAAGGGATTTAGAGATTGTGGACAGCTTTGTATATCTTGGGCAGAGGATTTCCATGGAGGGGAATACCGCCCGGGAGGTGGAACGGCGTGTTAAATGTGGCTGGCAGGCATTTGGTAGGCTCAACATAGTGTTTAAGAGCAGACTCCCACTTTGCCTGAAAAGAAAAGTATTCGATCAGTGCGTTCTACCCGTTATGACATACGGAAGTGAAACCTGGACACTCACATCGCAATCAATTCAAAAACTTCGGGTGGCACAGAGGGGAATGGAAAGATGTATGCTTGGCATTACAAGACGAGACAGAAAGTCCTGCGCATGGATCAGGGAACAAACAAAAGTCTGGGACATCATTGGAAGAGTAAAACAGTTGAAATGGAGATGGGCAGGCCATATAGCGAGGCGATGGGAAGACAGATGGACCAAGGCAATCCTGGAGTGGATACCGCTTGATCGCAAACGTCCGCGAAGAAGACCGAAAGCACGATGGATTGATGACATCGTTAAGTATATTGGACCCGAGTGGCAGAGGAAAGCCCAGGACCGTGAAGGTTGGAAGCATGCTGAAGAGGCCTTCATCCTGCAGTGGATCGATACGGGCTGATGATGATATATATATATATATATATATATATATATATATATATATATATATATATATATATATATATATATATATATATATATATATATATATATATATAGATATATATGATTCTGATTATACCTTTCTGATTGTTCGGTTAAAGAAAGTCGATTTTCAAGCCGAGCGCAATTTTTTTTGAATTTCTAAAAGTACAAATAAAAATCTTAGAGTACTAAGAATATGAAATTGTGTTTTTTATCAAAGAAAAAGGGCAATATTAAAAAAAAAGCGGCAGTAAAATACGATGGGTAGGTACAAATGTTAGAATTAATTTTAGGTCAGTAGTTTGTAATTTTTCCGACGGATCATAATTTATATTCCTTCGGGGATGTTTTTTCTTTCGTTTTACAACTCGCTGCATTAATTTGAACGCTCCTGATTATGTTAAATAGCAAACTGAGGTCGTTATCAAAATCAACTTTGCAAATAAAGGAAAACAAGATGAAAGAAAAAGGAAATTATTTGCTCCAATTTGGAAATTTCCATATTTGACGAGCTCCATACGATAACTATTTAATGCCTCTTAAAAACTACATATCTCCGTTTGATGTTCTTTAGAAACCGTTTCTCAGTAGTTCACATCAGAATAAATGTTGTATTAGTAAAATTATCCAAGTTGTTTATTTTTAATTAGGACGAAAAATGTTATGTCATTTGTGTTAAATTTTATAAAACATCCCTATCTACTGGCAATAATTTATCTTAATATACATTGACTATGTTCTATAGCCTATTTATTGAAGAAAGAAACTAAACTCAAACATATTCACGCATATTGCACGTGATCGTTACAGGACCGTACTAAGAACTGTACTCTTTTTGGGCGAAATATAGCTAATATCGACAACTTCATCACCTGTGCCCGTATCAGACATTTAATCGAACCAAAATACAATTATTAATAAATGGAATGCAATTCACTAAAGGAAAAAACTCATGGCACACAATGCCACACAAACTCACGTTACAATGTTGTCACATCAACACCAAAATCCCCAGACTTTGGCATTTGTATGGTCGATAAAACTGTAAATGAAAAAGTAACACGAAAAGTTTTTTGTTTAAAAGTTTTAATCAAAAATCTGTTTCGAAACTTCTGCTTGTCAACATAGCGGCTTTTCATTTAGTATTCCGTGTCACTAAAACAACTTTCAGCATCTGAATCGCTGTTTAAGTAAATTATTAAAGGATTAACTTCTAGTCTATCAAATACTCTTTCGCGATTGGACCATATTTGAATCTCTTCTTCTGCCTGTCTGATGCTGTTCATCCAGATCTGTGGTGTAACTGTTGACAAAGCTTCTTTCCACATATCCAAATAGTTATCAATCGTTCTTCCAACTCAACCTATACGACGATTGTAATAATTTTTGGACACCTCCTATATAAACTCTATAGGATTGAATATGCAATGATAAGGGGGAAGACGTAATACTTGGTGGTCATACTCTTCAGCCATATGATCTGCCACATATTCTTTTTTTAGGCTTGTACCTGAAAAGAATATTATGAAACACAAACCTGCCCCTTTAATTACTGCTTACCGAATAACGATTTGCACAGCCATTCTGCAATTTTTGGTTTTGTCCATATACTAGTTGGAGGTTTATCATCATATGATGCATTATCCATGACAATAACTGATGGTTCCTCCAAGATTTTCAACAGCTGGTTTTCAAACCAAAACAGAAAGTTGTCTTTATTCATTTTTTGTTTTAGAAGAGATGACTAATTCGGCGTCTGGAATAATGCCATTCTTGTTCCCAGCATGAAGAACATCTGCATCTGCAATAACATGTTATTATTGACACGTCTTAAAACAATTATTTTTGACATAACTTTAATGGCTCTTTAGTATTACGTATAGCACTCATTTTTTTCCATCAACTTTTGTAGTCTTTACACTCCTCTTGTTATCATTTTGCCATGAGTGACTCAAGGTACCATTTTGAAATATCCATGTTTCATCCAAATAATCAAAATCAAACAGAGATTCGTCTTTGATATTTCGATACATCTTCGAAAATTGACTTCTTTTAAAGGCAATATCTGGAAGTTCCATTAGGCCCCTACGTGGATTAGCTTTACTCGATTTGAAGCCAATTTCTTTTTGAAGCGGATGAAGCGAAGTTTTTCATCCATCAAAGAGTTGCATGTTCTTTACCTTTTCATGAATATTTTCAAGATTAATCGTTTGTTCTGAAATGGTTCAATAAAATTTGATAAAAATACAATATTACCATGTAAATCTACTCACTTTTTTCATACATTTCATAGATTTGATTGCGAATTAAGCCCGCATCAAGATGATCTAAATTAGTTACTCGTTTTGGAGGTTGACGCTTTTTCCTTCGGTGATTTTGACATTTCGTTATTCTTGAACTTTTTCGAAATTGCACTAACTGTACCAATACTAATATTTAGTGCAGCTGAAACTCGCTAAAAATCCAATTAACCATGAGATCTACTAAGTTATTAATACATATCTCTCTCACAGCGTTTAATGGTAAAACAGGAGCCCCATCATCTCGTTCCTGTTTAAAATAACTGATAAGTGACGAGACAAACTGCTTACAGTGATCGCTTAACGGTTTTGGCATTTTTTATCAATTATAATCGCAGAATTTTTACTACAGAACTCACAAAAACAGAAACTAAACCAGAAAATAGCTAAAACAACAGAGAATACAGTAAAAATAATTCAGAAACGTTTGAAGGCACAACTCTACGCACGATTCTACGAAAAACTTGTGTAAGGTCGGCAACACTGTCCAGAGCCACAAATCTCAATGTTATCTTGACAGCGAATTCACAGAATGTAAATCCGCCGGGTCACCGTATTTTTATCCTATTCTAATAGGATTACAGGAAGAAGGAAACAGAGTGCTTTGAACTTTAAACGATTTTTTCTTTCTTATGGATTTAAATTGGCAATAGATTTGTCTAGATTGATGACGTGCAACTATTGTTTCTTTGAATAAGCTACATATGAGTTACTGCCGCCAACCATGTGTTTCTGTCGAACGGCAACCTGCCAATCATCTGAGTTTTCATTGGTGGATTACTAATTTATTAATTATTATTATTTTTATATTAATTTTGTATATTTATATTATTATATTAATTATTAAATTACTAATTTATTTTATTAAAAAAATAGTTTAGTTGTGAAACTCTAATTAAAGAACAGAGTACATAGAAGTAAGGTATGGTAATTAAATATATTAGGTGATTAATATATTACCAAAAAGTATACAAATATTAGCCATCAAACAATTTTCCAACTACATAAAATGAAATTTTAGTTCTAGCAAGCACAAACATCTGCCATTTTTTCGCGTAGTTTTCAAACTAATCTCGCTTTGACGCGAAGTATCCATTCTCGTTTCCGACGAAAGTTTCCACCGTCGGAAAACGTAATTTAATTTATTCATGAGAAAGTAACTGATAACGCTCTCTGAAATGGTTCGTTTGTCGACTAATACGCATCTAATATTCATATTTTATAGTGTCAGTTCGGGCATACTCCTGATTAAAGCACCACTCGGAACGAGATGCTTTCTTGTACCACTTTTATCATCATTTCCATTGAAATATTATTTTCTTTGTTATGAATGTGTCTGCTATGTGCGTTTAATGAAAAATATTTTATCGATTATATCGAGTTGTTGGAAAAGTTGGTAGGAATTTTTCATTACATGTTCTTTTAACGCTTGTAAACAAAAATCTGAGTTGGACTAGTATGGTATTTACAATGTCTGCTTTCAGATTCGCTTTGAGCCTTCAGTTAGTCAAGTTGAAAATCCTGATCGATACTTGCATTGACGCCACATTGCATTTACACCACATTCCAGAATCAGTGGTCATCTTTGAATATAAAACTACAGGAAAGAACATATGAGTCTGTAAGTGGAACCAGAATGGTATGGCCGATTACTGTTTTAATTGGTAAAAGTTTGCCGTTGTTTAAAACAATAAATTACATATTTAATACTATTTAATTCTCAATTTTAAATTTAAATTAAATGGTTTTAGAAGAGTAATATAATCAGCTGATGTACTGCGAAAATGTAACATTTAAATTAATTAAAAAAAAATCTATTTTACCAACAATACGACAAAAAGTTTTTAAGAAATTGGAATCTCCTATCATAAAATCATATCATTTCCAAAAATTGGTTGGGTAATCTGTTGCATCTTGCATTAAGTCGATGTTCATATTTAAATTATATATTATATATATATTCGCAATTATTTTATATGACTTTTATATTATATGACTTTTATATGACTTTTGCAAGAGAAATCCGTAGACACACACCACAAAATCTTTGCTTCAGAAAGCGGAATGGGAGATTAGCGCTAACCAATAAGGAGAATTGTCAGGAGCTGGCACACTATTTCTCTGATCTCCTCAATTGTCCCGAACGCGACACAAGTTTCCCCAAGGAAAATTGTATCCATACCCACTCAGAATCACCACCACCAACACATGAAGAAATCGACAGGCACATACGCAAACTAAAGAATAACAGATCATCCGGTGAAAATGGTATCACCGCGGAACTATTGAAAAACGACGGACCAAATTCATTGCAGGAATTTACGCAAATTACCACGAACATTTGGCAAACAGAAAAATTACCAGATGAATGGAAATGTGCTCTTATCCACCCGCTGCACAAGAAGGGAGACAGAACAGACGTGAACAACTACAGAGGAATCTCTTTACTACAAGTCACTTACAAAATCCTCTCAGCATGCCTTCTCCAGAGAACACTAGAACAATTAGAACACAAAATTGGCGAATATCAGGCAGGCTTTCGCCCTGGTCGCTCACGCGCTGAACAAATATTTAACTCAAAAAACAATACTGAAATACAAAGCTATCAGGAACGTCGCAATCATCTGCATGTTCGTGGACTTCAAGAAAGGATACGACTGCATCGACCGAAAATCTCTGTTCAACATCCTAGAAGAACAAGGTCTCGACCCCAAAACACTACGATTGATCAAGCAGACACTGCCTGACACCACTTCTAAAGTGAAATTTATGAGAGACATTTCCGAACCCTTCCTGATTAAAACTGGAGTATGCCAAGGAGATGGGTTATCACCAATCCTCTTCAACCTGGTCCTGGATAAAGTCATAAGGGAATGGGAAAAAGAACTAAAAAATCAAGGACACTGGAAACCAATACGAATCGGACGATCCATAAACAACATAGAAATATCATGCCTGGCATTTGCAGACGACCTAGCCATACTCGCAGACAATGAAAAAAGGGCAACCAAACGATGGAAGTCCTCAATGAATGCGCAGAGAAAGTTGACCTACAAATATCCTTTGAAAAACCCGAATTCTTCTGCTCAAAATTAAATGTCCAAAATTTGAACACCAAATACGGCAAAATAAATAGGGTCACTCACTTCAAATACCTGGGCGAGATCCTCGAACCCACAGGAGGAGAGAAGATAGCACAGAAGACTCGATTACAGAAGATGAAGAGGGCATACGGCAAGACACACAATATCTACCATAAGAAATGCCTATTAATACACGCAAAAATAAGATACTACAACACAATAATCAAACCGGAGGTACTATATGCAAGCGAGACACTTACACTTCATACAAAAAGAGGCATAGAAAACATACTAAAAGAAGAACACAAATTACGAGGACAATTCTCCGCCCAAAATTGACAGAGGAAGGATACAGACTACATTCTCGAAAGACCACAGAGAGAATGTCCAACGTAGCGGCGGACATAAGAAAAAGAAGGTTGAAATTCTATGGACATATCAGTAGACTCCCACCGACAAGACTCACCAACAGAATTGTTACATCCATACAAGGAGTCAAGTCAACAGTACCATGGATCACACAAGTCAGAGCTGATCTGGGTAAGGCACAAATTGGCCCGACAGAGATTGAGAATAGAAGAACGTACAGAAACAAAATACATATGTGGAACGGTGCATCAGAGAGCGAAGTTTCGAGTAGATCAGGAACAAAGTGGACGGAGAAGAGAAAGAGAATCCACGGAGAAAGGGTGAGAGAGGTGTGGAGGATCAGAAAGAACTCTCGAAAATGAGTCAGAATGCTTTGCGTGATCCAACCGGGTCTATACGCACCTAATATTTAGTGTATATATCTGTATTGTATATATATATGTATATATATGTATGTAGTGTATATATATGTATATATCTGTATTTAGTTCAGTGTTTATTGTTCCTTAAACAAAATTAATTTTGTATGCATACTACGAATGTTTTCATCTATAACACCGTTTTTATAAATATGATTAATTATTGTAATTTAAAAAGTTCTAAAAAAAGATAACCACTAATTTGATAACATTATGATTATATTTTACCATTTTAACGTTTATGATTATTATTTATGATTGTTATTTTATATCAATTTGACTACGCCTATGCATACCAGGCGATTTGTTGGTTATAGAAATTTACAAATTTAGTATTAAAAACACTTACTTAAGTAATGTTACTCCTGAATTTTGATTTTTTCGTGTCAGGGAACAATCACAAGATGCACAACTAACTGTATTTTTGTGTCTGTAGCCACACTGGCTGGTTAATAATGTAGCCACCCTGGTTGGTTAATAATGTAGCCACCCTGTATAACAGCAATATGATGATTCAGTAAGAGGCCAGGAATGTTGTTTTTTTGGATATGTCAGGTGGCGATATTGGTCGGCTGACGAAGTGAGGCGAGGGGGGATTATTCGCTATTCAATCTGTAACGAAGTCTATGCAATTCAAATATATAATTGATATAAATTATTTAGGTTTAATTTCTTGTTAATTATCGGTGTAGTTTCAGGAGTGTTTCCAGGTGCTTTAAGTGTCAGTTCTTCATTGCTAGTGACGAGTTAAAAAAGCTGAGCTTTTACGAAAGTCCGTTTAGGTTTAGTGTTTGAGTTAAATTGATTCATTGAATGATTACATTGAATGATTATTGTATTATTATTATTGCATTACATTGATTACATGATTACATTCAATGATTGAATAATTACGTTTGGCTAAACATTTTATATAATTTTCTACCTAGTGTTAAGTGAATTGGGATTTTTTTTTGGTTTAGTATTGCGTGAAAATAAACTACGGTTTTATTTTTTTGTTGTTACGAAAACATTGCTTTTACGAAGTAACCATTTGGGTAGTTTCTTGTAATTTGAATACTTTAAGTACGTTTCAGGATCCAGTTAATAGCTACTATAGTTAGTGATTTCTATGTACTTTTACGAAAAATATTAGTT
Organism: Cosmopolites sordidus; assembly: GCA_031761425.1. Lineage (NCBI taxonomy): Eukaryota > Metazoa > Arthropoda > Insecta > Coleoptera > Curculionidae > Cosmopolites > Cosmopolites sordidus. Next base: position 476,089 of record JARFXV010000187.1, read on the forward strand.
GATATTATTTGTCAAAATGGGTAAAACCAAGAGGCCTGGTGATAGATCTAGTAGTAGCAGTAGCAGTAGTAGTTTCAGCTCAGTCAGACACTCAAGGTATCGGACAACTATATCAGAGAGGAACTGTAATAAAAGATCTGCTGAAAAATTACTCCTATATGAAAGGAAATGTAAAAGAAAGGTAACGCATAATTCTTCTTCGAAATCAGGGCGAATAAATCCACAACCATCAAGAAATATTACAGAACTTGGGTCTTCTCCAAACAGAAATGAGCATATATTGGTTCATGTTCCCAATAATGTAACGCAGTCAGATACGATGGAATCTGCGGATATAAGATCTTTATACGAAGAACGAATTAAGCGACTGGAATGAACGATAAGAAACATGTCTAACGAAAATTCAAATACGTCCAATTGATAATTTAAGCAAAATGTATTCCACGATTCTATCTAGAAAATGACTACATAACTGCTACCCAATGGCTTCAAAAGATCGAGCAACTTAAACATTTACATGGTTAAGATGACATTACTACAATATATCTGTTTGCGTAAAGGTCGACTGTACAAAAAAGTTGATGGTAGTGATCGATGGGTGATACAGAAAATCGCCTGTAGAAGAATTCTTATGTATTACCATGATGATGCAGGCGATTTCGCCATAGAGAAGACTTTAGAATTCATTAAATCCTGATGCTGGTTTCAATCAATAAAGAAATACGTTAAAAATTACATAAACTCATGTTTGGGTTGTTTGTGTAACAAAAACCCAGGAGGAAAAAGACGAGGACGTCTCAATCCTACAGAGAAGCAACCAGTTCCAATGGACACGTTACATATGAATCTCCTCCAACTTGATTGTGTTAAAAGCGGAGAATCAGAAAGAGCTCTACACGTTCACAACACGTTCTTAAAGTAATGATAACAACTGATAGGTAGTTGAAGATTTACCTGGATCTAAACGCTCTAAGAAAGCCTATACGGGAATATACCCGTCTGACAGAATGAAATTGTCCGTTACGGTAGTGTCATTCGACGATGACGAATCTACGAATGAATGATTTTCTTCTGAAAATCCTGAGTCCTAATTAATCATTTTCATTTATTATAAGGTAACGCTTCACGGAGACGTGAAGAATCATTAGGTTAGCTGACTGTAGCCACCCTGTATGGTGAATAATGTACCCACTCTGTATGGTTAATACTATCAATATGATGATTCAGCTAGAGGGTGTTTTTTGTTTTTTTTTTTTGGATATGTCAGGTGACGATGTGGATTGGTTGACGAAGTGAGGTGACGGAGGATGATTCACTATTCGACCTGCAGCGAAGTCTATGCGATTTAAATATATAATTGATCTAAATCATTTAGGTTTGGTTTGGTCGGTGTACTTCCACGAGTGTTTACATGTGTTTGCCTTAATTCCGAGATTATCGTTTGAATGGTCAATATAGTGAGTATTAATATGTATTTATACTAAAACACACAAAAAGGTTATTCCAGTACACTTATTCGGCACTTATAATTGATTAAAGTATACTAGAACTGCTCAAATCTACTATTAAACTTCTAAGTCCATCCTCTGTTAGGCTATCCTTCTATAGCATAGATTTACAACGGCGCGGTACCACCCCTCAGTGGGTACTGGAGCCTTCCATGGGGGCGGTGGTGGGTCGAGAGGCAAATGGTGGACGTCAAGGCTAGATCAATTATTTATACTTTCAAGAGTATTATACGCGTTTAACCATTTCAAAATTCAAGTTATTCAAGTCATAGTAAATAGAAGTGAGCGCGGCAGAGAATCGGCTCGAGACTCCGGTAGCGATCCGACCGGCTCCAGCGGTCAAAGCCTTCACAAAGGATTTCTTCTTTTACTCAGTCCTTAATAACAATAATTTCTTAGGTTCTACATAATTCCTTAGGAACAGAAGACTAAAGAGGTAAGGAAATTGAAAAGATATGATCAATAGAAATCGGAGGAAATCGCGGCAACAATGGAAGACCCTCATGTATGCTCTAGGAATCGCAGATTGAAGGTAATTAAAAAATATTTGGTTTTAAGTTTTTTTTTGGTTTTTCTTTTACGTTTTTTTCGAAACTTTTTTCAAACTCGTGTACAAGATCTGTTTAACCGATTTTGTTTAAATTTATAACACATATTCTTTATAATATTATAAATATTTTAAGATGAAGCATATGGTTTATTTTTTTGATTGGGTACCACGTTCTTAAGTTATAAATTTATTAATCTAAAAATTTCGATAAAAATCACAGTCGGTTTTTGCAAAAAGCGGTAATTTCGATAAAAAAATGCTTATGGTTCGTTTTAGCTATTACCTTTCTAAATAAAAATAAAATCAGACGATGCCTGATAGAGAAAATAATTACACCATCAGCAAGTATTTTGAAAAGAGGGTTCTACTTCGTTATAATTTCAACTTTTTTATAAAAGTATTAAGCATATTTGTAAAATTAAATTTATTTTATATACAATGGGAGACAAAACTATTGGCATAGCACATTTTGTTTTAAATAAAAATATATATTTCCAAAAACGTGAAAAAAAGTAAAAAAAAGTGTTTATTTTAAACCTCCAACGAAAATCTAAATTATATTATTATTTATTATTCACTTATTGGCCCTGGTGGACCACGCGACCAGGTGTTGACTATTTAGAGGCGTTTGTTGTCTTTGCGCCCATACTAATTTCATTCTTTCGCTATGAGCTTTTTTCCTTTCGTCAGACCAAGTTGTTCCAGTCTTCCTACATTTTTCTCTCTGGCCAACCTTCCAAACATCAACCTTGTGTCTGAAACAGCCTCTATCCTGAAATTCACTTTGGGTAATATTGGCTGATCTTAGGTCCTCTGTAATTGCAGCGATCCATTTAATTATTTCTACTTTAGCTCTACTCCTATTTTCATAAAATTCGACTATTTGTCTAGTTAGCCTAATCGGATTCATCCGTTTTATATGTCCGTAAAACTTAAGTCTTCTTTTTCTCATATCGCTATGTATAACTGTGTATTGTTTGATTTCTTGATTTTCTCGAAGTCGGTATGTTGTTGTATTATTTGTTTGAGGCCTAAGATTTTTCTTATGATTTTTCTTTCCTTCTTTTCAATGTCCTCGATGTCTCTCTTTCTATTCAAAATGAGCGTTTCTGCTCCATATAGACATTCTGGCTTAATAACTGTGTTGTAATGTCTCAGTTTTGTGTTTTTAGAGAGGCATTTTTTGTTGTAAATATTTTGTGTAAGTCTCAATACCGTTTCCATTTTTTGACATCTACCTTTATTGGCCGCTTTTTCCAACCAATTTTCCATGATTATTTCAGCCAAATATTTGAATTAAGAGACACGTCTGATGTTACTTGAGCCAAACTTGCTAGATCATCAGCAAACGCCAGACAATCAATTTTGATGTTGGTTCTCCAAAGTTTAATGGGCTAGTCAATATTCAGGGCTGACTTTTTCTCACGCCGCTCATGTATTACTTTTTCTAGAACACAGTTAAATAAGAGTGGCGAGAGTCCATCCCCTTGTCCCACTCCAATTTTAATTTCGAAGGGCTCTGAGATGTCACCCATGAATTTAACTTTTGACCTTGTGTTAGTTAATGTTGCTTTAATAATTGCCAGCGTTTTCAGATCTAGTCCTTGTTCTTTTAAGATTCGAAATAAAGATTCGCGGTCAGTAGAATCATATGCTTTTTTGACATCCACAAATGTACAGACGAGATTTTTATTGTAAAGTTTTTGATGCCTTAGGATCAACTTTAGATTCAGGATCTGTTCAGGGCAGGATCTACCCGGTCGAAAACCTGCTTGATCTTCACCTATTTTAGGTTCTAACTGTCCCTGTGCTCTGTCCAGTAGACATTGAGATAGAATCTTCTAACAAACCCAAACCTTCGGCAAACTTCTTGTAGAATTTTGGTTATTTCTTTGATTGTACCTGGACCAGCGGATTTCAAAAGTTCAGCAGTGATTCCATCTTCACCAGAAGCTTTGTTATTTTTAAGTCGCTTGATTTGCCTAATTATTTCATCTTCATTCGGTGGTAATGAATCTGGGTTTGTTTGTTTAGGGTTTAGTGTTGGTAATTTGTTTACGGGCTCAGGACAGTTTGGTATTTGTTCAAAATATTTCACAAGTTCTTTGCAATTGTCTTGGTTATTTAGAGCTAATTGTCCGTTTTCCTTTTGGAAGCATAGACTTTGGGGTTGATAGCCTGTTAATTTAGTTTTAAATGTTTTGTAAAAGTTTCGGGTGTTATATTTTTGGAAATCTTTTTCTATTTCATTAAGTTGATTGTTTTCATATTTTCTTTTAGTTTGTCTAATTAGCTTCGATGTTTCTTTTCTTACTTCCAAAAAGATGTTATAGTTTATTGCTGTTTTTTGACTGTTCCAATCTTTGAAATAAATTAATTATATTTTTATAAAATAAATTTAAAATGAATATATTATCAAAAGTTGAATGTACAAAAGTATTAGAGTCACCTAATGAATTGGTGCGGACGGTAAGGGCAGCGACCTGCCGCTGCTGTGCCGAAACCGCATTGGAACGGGTAGTTGGTTCGATTCCCGCGCTCTGTCTGTTTACTTCCTAAATGTTTGTGATTGTTTCTAGGCAAGAGTGTAAAATCCGACAACGAATTACCCCTCAGTAAGGCCGGATGCCTTCTCTTAGACGGTTTGGCATGGACTGAACTAGTTTTTGAGTAATTTCTTGCCTTAAGGACGTCCATTCTCGTAGAAGAATTTCTTTCAATTCACTTTTGCTTCAAATGATAATGTGATGTTTTCTGATACGCTTCTCTAGTTCATTCCACATAGTTTCTATAGGATTCGGTCAGGTGACTGGGGACTTGTGTTTAACTAATGTAGCTATCCACTGTTTTACTACATAAGCTCTATGTTTTGGATCGTTGTCTTATTGAAAATAGAAACTGTTGTTCATAATTTTTCATTATTTCCAACGCCTAAGGGAGCAATACAATCGCAGCACCAGGATACTTCCATCCCCATGCTTAATTGTTTGATGTACATGCTTTAACTCAAGTTTTGTGTTTTCCTTCCTCCAGACAAGAGATCATGCATCCGAATGAAAGTTATTGTATATACTTTCGTCAGAAAATATTACTGTCTCTCAAAACTCATTAGTTTTATCAACATACTGGTTTGCGAATTGCAAGCGCTTTTTTGGTTGACTTTGTTAATGTACGCTTTGTTTCTGGTAATCCTTGTTCTATAACTAACACGATGCAAAACTCTTCGTACGGTTTTAGCACTAATATTTTTATTATTCTGTTTTCTGATCATTGAAATCATTTCCGACGTTGAGGTATCCGGATCCTTTTTAATTTGTCTACGTATTTTTCTTCTGTCCAATTCTGTAAGTTTAGATGATCGCCCTGTTCGTGACATATTTTGAAAATTGTTGCTATTAAACCTTTTAATAGCACTACGAACAGTGTAATGACTTTTTCTCACTACTTTCGCAATTTCAATATACGATTTCCCCTCACGATGCAGATTACCTATTATTTTTCTTTCAGTCACTGTAGTTTCCTGTCCTTTACGACCCACTTTATTTAAAAATTATTTATTTTCTAGATTCCTCGACCAATGCACATATTAGAAGGCTACACGACACTAATATTCGACCACAATAAATACTGTTTCATAGGTAGAAATAAGTTTTTATTAGCGTCTTGCTTTAAAATATTTCATAAACATTTAAAGGTCAATACTTTTGTCCATTTAATTTTTAATATTATATTCATTTTAAATTTCTTTTATCTATTCTATTTAAGATTAACAATTTTTTTCTGTAAGAAAATTAGATTTTGGTTTGATTAATTTAAAAAATATACATTTTTATTATAAAAACAATATGCTGTCAACATTTTTCTCCACCGCTGTATTTAATAATTTCGCCAAAAAAAATTATACCTGAATTATATTTGAGGGTTTAACGTTCCTGTTTTTAAAAACTACTTTTAAATCAAATTTTCTAAACTTGAAGAGATTTACCATTAAACACCAAAACGCTTTTTTGAATTGCTCGACGCACGTTTCGCTAACCATGTTAGCATCATCAGGAGATGATTTAATCTAAGTTTAGTTTTAGAATTAGATTAAATCATCTCCTGATGATGCTAACATGGTTAGCGAAACGTGCGTCGAGCAGTTCAAAAAAGTGTTTTGTTGTTTAGTGGTAAATCTCTTCAAGTTTAGTATTTCACACTAAAGGTTCCAACAGAAGAATTGAACCTATATTTTCTATTTAAGAACTCAATAAAGCAAATTGATGAATAGTTACAAAAACGGAGACTTAGATGATAACTAATACAAATAATCTTTACTGTTAAATCTAGTAGTCTAATAGTCTATTTTCTGTATTAATGTTGAATCTGGTTGAATCTGCTGGATCCATTGGTTTCCTTCTATTTATGCCTTCCTTTATCTGATGCAAGAAACCAGTGTGGATTCCTGAGATTCTTGATACTGATGAAAAAACTGTTTGGTATGTCATGGTCTGCATTCTTCAGGTTGATAAGGAAATTTTGTTTACATAACTCCTGTTTTTCCGAGAGTCAAGTTGGTGTAACTCCTTAAGCCAGCAGTGTGCTTCCTGAAAAAAGATTATTTTTCTCCAAAGTGAGGATCACCTTCCAACAGTTTGAGAGCTCGATTTGCCAATGTACATATTTTCACGGTCAATTAACATAGTGTATTAAACACAGCAGTTTACGAGTGTAAGAAATATTTTTGTTTAGTATATATTTTTCAGTTTCATCTCAAATAAAACCATAAGTCTGTCGTTTGTTTAGAAGGTCTTTTAGCATACAAATGTAAGAAATATGTTTGTTTAATTTACATCTTCCGGTCTCTTGTCCCATCTCAGGCAAAATGATAGTTTAACGCCTTTTTCTTTGGTAAAGATGGTTTTTATCACATCGGACCAGATGCCGATTACATTTCATTTTTCGCTTTATCGACACTGGGTTGTATTGTGTTTATATTCAATATAAGTTCGCGTATTCTATCTAAAAGCTTCGATAACACTTAAAGGTAGTTAACAGCCAGATGTCTGATAATGGCTGGGCATCTTAAAGATGGCTTCATTTCAGTATTTGAAACCAACATTTTTATTTATACTGTGAACAAGTGTAGTGTCGTGTCGTTCCCAAATAATTCCAAGGGTGAGTGTATCACTGAACACTTTGTTATCTGTTAACTTTTATTAGTTGTGCATTTGTTACTGAATACTTTAGTTTCTATTGATTTATATTAGTTTTGAGATGCATTTGAAGCTCTATTATTTATATTTAATGATTTCATTAATATTAAATTATTACTATGTAAGTGAATTTTTCACTGAACGCTTTGTCTTCTATTGATTTTGGTAGTTTTGATAAGTATTTAAAGAGTACTTCGATTTCTCTTTCTCACAGGATACTGTTTTGATTATTATCAAATATTCAAATACAGTTGAATTAAATCTGTTACTGTTCATTTAAAACTGCGCACTCCCTTCAATACCACGAAGTGGGTAAATGCTGTTTTGCTTTTCTCTTATCTGGAGCGAGTACATCGCGCGCTCTCCCTTTGTACTCATTGCACAACTCAGTACTAGAGGTTACACCGTAGGGTGTAGTTGGATAGTCCATCATGTTTTGTTTAGCTCTTTGGGTTCTATCTCTATCTCGCGCGCTCTCCCTTTATACCCCGTTTATACCCGAAGCTGGCACTCTTGCGCGTTCTCCCCTCAGTGTCAGGAACAGTACCCAGAATGATAATTTTATTATTAACTGATAAAATTATCATTGTTGAAAATGTATGATCTGTAATTTAAACAATATTGAGAGGTAATTGTTGAAAATATATGATCTGTAATTTAATAAATATTGAGAGATCTCCATGGGGTTGTCGCGCGCTCTCCCTTCAATACCATGAATTGGGTAAATGCTGTTTTGCCTTTCTGGTATCTGGAGCGGGTACATCGCGCGCTCTCCCTTTGTACCCTTTGTACTCAGAACCAGAGGTTACACCGTAGGATGTGGTTGGATATCCATTATGTTTTGGTTAGCTCTTTGGGTGGGTATCTCGCGCGCTCTCTCTTGATACCCCGTTCATACCTCAAGCTGGCACTGATAGGCGCTTTCCCCTCAGTGTCAGGAACAGTACCCAGATATTTGATTATTGGCCGATAATAATATCATTGTAGAAGTTATGTAGAATATCTCTATTTGAATACATGATGATTGGTATCATGCATTATAACTGAGTTTATAATAAGTATCTCTTGTTCAGAGTATTTAGTATTAAGGGAGTATAATTATAAGTGTAATTAGAGTGTTCAGGGTTACTTTTATTTCCAGGTAGTTAAAGCTGCAATGCTTGGAGGCCAGCACCATGCTCGTCAAAGTCATGTACCCAACTAGCCGCCGAGTTAGAGCAATTCTAGTTAAGCCATCCCAGTTAATATTAGGGAGCTATGTATATCTAATTCTATATTATATATATGTTTATTTAAAAAAAATAATAATAAATGTTTTTTATCGTATCATTACACAATCTATTTATAATTATGTTTGTGCCCTAAATTTTAATTAAATATTTCTTTCTAAATTCATTATACAGTAAGCTATTTAAAAAAAAATATTAAGAACAATAGCAGGATTATTAATCTTCTCGATAATTAATTTGATAAAAGTAATATCAATATTTAACAATATAAGTAAATTATACCGATTATATTTAACAAGATTGTGTGTGAATCTCATATCCTCTCGCTTCATAGCGCAGTTAACAAACGTCGCAGGTGTGGATGATGTTTAACATCATCGCTATCCAGCTCGGATGTTATACACCGTAACATTTTCTATTAAAGTTCGAATAAGGCGAAGTTATTAAGCAACGTAATTGTTTGTGCATTGTTTTGTGCCAAAATTGCAATATATCACACGTTTAAGGAGTTATTTATATTATAAACTTTTAAATGTTCAAGAAATATAATTTAGTCAGTTTTAACATATAGTATAGTTAACATATTAACAATATATCTGGTTAATTTAACACATTAACAACATATCTGGTGTTCATGTAACAATTTCAGCATATGGGAGTTGCTGTATGGTTTGGGGTTTATTAATATTAACATTTTCCTTGAAAAACCTCCATAAAAATATTCCGGAGACGTCAATCAATTTAGAATTAAAATCGTCAATTTGATGGAAATGGTTTATGATTGTTATGATGAATAAAACAATATTTTAATCGCTTATTATTGTTTGTAGGTAATAGGTCTTGAACAATTTGAAACTCATAAGGAAAGATGTGCAATTTTCTTCTTAAAATTCGGTGTGGGCGGATATAATCGGAAGAAATTGGGAACTCAAACTCGATTAAAAGAGTACAAGAAACACGTCTCAACAGGTAAACAGCCATACTTCGAATAAAGGTGCCGATTTCATAATCCGTTATCGGTTTTTACATTGCAGCTCCAAGAATGTACCATTTGTTGTACCATTGCTACGTTTTTGTCACTGTATATGTTTTTTAGAGACATTAACAAATATGGACATATATTTTTACAAGGATAAGAAAAAACTTAACAATAGCGTGACTTTTCATTTGTGAATTAATAGAGTGTAAATATGAAAAATTTGTACAGTATTGTTTGTATTAGGAAAATTGTTGTGGTATACTTTCTCACTGAAATATTTGAATACATGACACTATTAAATTGACAATGTGTCAAGTTTTTACTTTCCATGGCACACTAATTATCAAATTAAAAAATAAACTTGTAATAATTTTGTGTATAGACCAAAATAATGAAAAACAAATAAAAAATGCGAATTTTGTCATGAAACTCGCTATGTGAGGTTAAAACAATATTGTGAACAGCTTTTTCTAATAACTTTTTTCGATATCTCTAACGCGAAGCAAAATATCGAGTATAGATGTTTGTGAATTCGTAGTAAGCTGAGTTTAAAGTTCATATTTCGGTTCAGTATCTAAAAAAAATTGACCAATCATTGCTTCAAATAGCGAAAATATGGGGGTGTCTTCATCTTAAATGCCTCAAATTAAAAACATGCAACGTTAGAGTTTTCCGGATTAAGTCCATTGAGACAACAGTAGCCGAGTTTTATACACCCCAACTGCTGGGTTCCAGAATTTCATGCGGAATCTCAATAGATAATTCGATAGTTTTGATAATATAATCCGAAGTTAAAGTGAATGCATCAAAATTGTGTTTTACAAGGCGTATAATCCAAATACCAAGCTTTTTGATCCAGGCATTTACTTTGTCTATTGTTAGTAAAATGTTTCTGTTACGGCCTTGTAAACTCGTATTCAAATCATTCCATTGTGAAAATATATCACGCATGTAAGGTTTAGTAATAAGGTTTGATAATAAGGTAATAAGGTAAAGGCCAGTAATAAGGTTTGAATAGTAAAAAAAAAATACTTTATTCTTCGGTATATTCTTCCTTAAGCCCAATATATTTTCTTCCAGCGGTTTACCAATTCATTTATTGCATCTCTGAAGTGATTTTCTCGAAGTCCTTTAAAATATTCATCTGCGGCTGTTATATCTTCTTTATTTGCTAAAAAACGCTTGCCACGTAGGAATTTTTTGTGGTTTAGGAACAGATGAAAGTCAGAGTGGGACCAGATCCGCTGAATATGGTGGAAGCTCCAACAATTCGTAGTGTAACTTCTTCAATTTGGCCATTGCAAGAACACCTCTGTGAACATGCAGCGACTCACGGATGAAAAATATTTTTTTACTTTTCTCACGAATTTTAGTATCCAATTGATTCAAAAAGGCCGAGTAAGACTATCCTGTTATTGTTTTACCGGTTTTAAGGTAATCAATTAACAAAATGAACTTTGCATCTCAAAAAATTGATGCCATAACGGTTTTGGTCGATTTTACCTACTTTGGCTGCTTCGGAGTTGAACAACCGTGCTCAGTCCACTCTGTGGTTTGTTGTTGTAGTTTGGGATCATAGTGGTAAACCCAAGTCTCACCCATAGTTACAAAACGACGTTTAAAATCTATTTTGTTCTTTCGAAAAAGATCAAAATGTTGATTAGAAAGTTTTACTCCAAGTCGTTTTTGATGAGGATTTATCAAATGCGGCACCAATCTTGAACATAGCTTTCTCAAGCCCAATTCCTTTTTCCAAATATGAAACACCCGTTGAGTTGAGACGTCAGTGGCCTTAGCAATTTCACTCAGTCAATCGTCTCTGATCCATAACCATATCATTTATAGAATTTATTATTTGTTCAGTAGTTACATTTTTTGGCCGTCCAGAACCGGAATCATCATCCAGGCTGGTACGACCATATTGAAACTCACTTTCCCATTCACAAACCATTGTTTTTGAATGAGTAGACCGCTCTAATACATTTACCGTCCATATGGTAAAAATGTCCATTGTCCGTTGTTTTTAAACCTTTGTTTAAAATCGTTTTTAAACCTTTTTTCCATTGAATCAATGCAGGATTTTCAATATTTTCGATTTTAAAAAATAACACTGATACGTTTACTGTAAGCTGCTGTTTTTATATAAATTAATTGATAGATTGACTTAAAACTTTACGTTTGGGTGAAACTTCAAAATGTAATAGCTTATATAGTTCTTTTATTAAGATTATTTATATAAGATAATATTTATCATATATAATATATATAATATATAAGGTAATTTCTGAAATAATATTAAACAAACTGAATGACGCACAACCAAGAGAACAAGAAGGATTTAGAAGTGGATTCAGTACAATGGATCACATCCAGGTTGTACAGCAGGCCATAGAAAGGTACAACAACGAATAAACCATTGCACTGTGCTTGGCTTTTTTCGACTACGAAAAAGCATTTGACTTCATCTCAAAGCATGCAATAATGGATGCACTGCTTAGCCAAGGGGTAGATAAAGCATATGTAAACCTATTAGGATCGATATATGATGGAGCTACAGCCACAATTCACCTTGATGATCTTGAAGTGGGAATTAATGTAGAACGAGGTGTACGGCAGGGTGACGCAATATCGCCTATTATTTTATCGACAGGCCCTGAAGAAGTATTCCGTAAACTGGACTGGGAACAGGATGGTGTAAAGATCAATGGTGCAAACCTAAACCTTCTTAGATTTGCAGATGATATCGTTCTCCTTTCACAAGACCCAGAAGAGCTGCAAAGACGCATACAAGAACTGCAAAGGGCTGGCGAACCATTTGGCCTGAAAATAAACCTGAAAAAGAGTCAGGTTATGTTCAATAACTTCGCTCAGGACAGAAGAATTTCAGTTTTAGGAAGGGATTTGGAGATTGTGGACAGCTTTATATCTCTTAGGCAGAGGATTTCAATGGAGGGGAATACCGCCCTGGAGGTAGAACGGCGTGTTAAATGTGGCTGGCAGGCATTTGGTAGGCTCAACATAGTGTTTAAGAGCAGACTCCCACTTTGCCTGAAAAGAAAAGTATTCGATCAGTGCGTTCTACCCGTTATGACATACGGAAGTGAAACCTGGACACTCACATCGCAATCAATTCAAAAACTTCGGGTGGCACAGAGGGGAATGGAAAGATGTATGCTTGGCATTACAAGACGAGACAGAAAGTCCTGCGCATGGATCAGGGAACAAACAAAAGTCTGTGACATCATTGGAAGAGTAAAGCAATTGAAATGGAGATGGGCAGGCCATAGAGCGAGGCGATGGGATGACAGATGGACCAAGGCTATCCTGAAGTGGATACCGCTTGATTGCAAACGCCCGCGAAGTAGACCGAAAGCACGATGGATTGATGACTTTGTTAAGTATATTGGACCAGAGTGGCAGAGGAAAGCCCAAGACCGTGAAAGTTGGAAATGTGCTGAAGAGGCCTTCATCCTGCAGTGGACCGACACGGGCTGATGATGATGATGATGATAATGATGATGGTGATATATATTACTTGCATTTTAAAAGTTCTTTTATAAAAAACTTGATAATATCCGCTTAATTTCCAAGAAAATTAATCAATTTTTTTATTGGAACTTTCGGTGTGAAACATTAAACTCAAAGAGATTTTCGGTGTGTGTGAAAAATGTTTCGGTGTGAGTGTTTAATGGTAAATCTCTTTGGGTTTAGTAAGAAAATTAATGTTAAAATAAAGTTTTATAAAGGAAAATACCTAAAAACAGTGTCCTAGAAGTAGTTGGAATATATTATTATACTAAAGTGAATTTCTTGTGCTCAAGCTACTTTAAAATTTGTCTCTTTAATGTTTTAACAACTTGTAAAGCGACTTTGCGTCAAGTTCGGGTACATTTATTGGATTTATCTTGTATTTTTAACGAAAGAAAATGTCAATAGGGGCATTTGCGATCGATAATGAGAATGTCTTGTGGGAATTTAGAAATTTTGTAGGAAACAACATTAAAATAATACACCAGTATAAAACCAAGTGATGAAACGTTCTATTTATAAACGGTACATCATTGTATCGTCTACAAACTGGTCCTGATTCCAATGGTTTTTTTCATTATAATTATAAAGGAGTTTCTAGAGATGATTATACGATATACAAGTATTATACGATACACATAATAGATTTTTCAAATTGAGCGTTTTTTGAATAAAACACAGAATTTGCGTTGATTTCAAGCAACTTTTTATTGATAATTGAAGCATATTGTATGACATTTAAACACGAAAGGCAATATCTGTCACATTACCACCTCTTGCAGCTCCACAGACGTCCACTCTTTTGTCAACATTTTGGATCATATTTTAGCATAACCCTGGCTCTATCTCGCCAATGATTCGAATAATTCCATCATTTCATTTTATTAGTTCAGAAATCGATTGTGGAATGTTTTTATAGGTCTGGCTTTTCACGTAATCCCAAAGAAAATAGTCCAACCGTATCAGATCACAGGAATAACTGGTTCAGGAAATATTTTTCTGAATACATTAATTGTTTTATAAGCAGAAGAAGATGTAGTACCATCTTGTTGAAATCACATATCTCCCAGATCAATAATATTCAATTAAGCCCACAAAATTTCAGTTATTACCTCACGATATCAAACATCATTGACAGTTACAGCTTTCTGAAAGAAATTTTACTCAGTTATCTCCTGACCAAAATGGTGACTCGTTTAGTCGTACAAATCTGGGAGTATGTTGTTACAACAGGGCGAAGCAACGTGAGTAGACTGAAAAGTTTGCGCATGTGTTGAAAGATAACTTTAAACATTTCAGATATATTAGATTTCTGATTTTATTTACCAGGTTTTTAGGTTGGTCATTGCGATTCTTTTTCTAATGAGGTTGTCTTTTGTTTTATTTTTTTGGGCTTCTTGATAGCCCAGGAGATATCGACTTGATCGGTAATTATTTAAAATCTTGGTAGATTTAGAAGGTTAATGAAGAAAAACGGCGATGGTCCAGAATCGGGCCGCAAGGCTCGAAATCCGGCGATAAGGAACTAAAAATTGGGTTTCTCAATTTGATGTTCTGAACGTGGATTGAGCTTTGTGTTAAATCTTGCAGATTCTGTTCCATGTGACTGTGTGGACTGTGCGGCGGAATTGACTACGATGCTGGAGGAATGGATCTAATTGCGCCTAAATTAGATTCAAAATTCTCTGAAGTTTGTTTGCAAGCTGAGCTATGACTTCAGCTTGATGGTGCCATTGCTCTGTCTGGTTGTCAGAGCTCTGATTTTTCCCACCGTTTGCTGGCGCGGGAGTTGATTCGGGGATGGTCTTTTTCACTTGATGCTGGTGCGGTGAAGATTACTTTTTCGTAGCGGAACGTACTTGTTTCTTCTGCACTTCTACTCCAATGGGCTGAAAGCAGAAGCTCTTGGTATTCAGGATGTTTTTCTCCTTGCGAGGTACAGTTGTTGTACGATTGCAATGGGTTTCTTGCCTTTCGTCTGCCATTTCGTGAAGAAAGAAGGATGGAAGCCTAGATGCTGGAGCTCTGATCTGACGTCGTCAGTTGAAATGGTTTCTAATTCTAACATGCCCTTGATTAAGATGCGCAGTTTCCTATTGCTTGAGGTTGGTGTCGAGTCAGAAGACTTTATCTCGTGAAAAGCTCGATGATGGTTATTCAATTCGATTCCGCCTCGGGGACCAAAGGCCTTGTTTTGGCTGGCCCATCATTTTGGACTTTTTTAGGATGCACATGACATCCTAAAACACTGATTTGTCTTTCAGGACAATCGGTTTAGGTTTGGTAACGGTAGCGGTAGGTGTTACTGCTATCTTTTCCTGATTCTTGTGCCGCGGCCGACGAATCTTCTATTCTGATGGTCGAAGTGGATGGAGGAGAAGCAATCGGTGCTTCCGAAAGTTGACTTGCCTTAGAAGCCTGTAATGCCTTCCCCCCTTTTGCATCTCCTTGATCGGGAGGACATCTGCTGATACCCATACCCTTGGTGTTCCTCTCCGTCTTCGAGGTTTGATCACTGAGGTTGGTGGTGTAATTTTTGGAGTTAGTTTATTTTCTATTGTATTGAGTCTAGTTGATGACGGCTTAAGGCCAGAAACCGGTCCTGGGAGACACTTGCAGGCGGATGGGGGAACGAGAAAGCACCAACGTGGAGCGCTGGTGTATGTTCTTTGTGATTATATGTGATATGTGATTCATCACCATCACGTAGTTGTGACTGCTGCGAACATTCACCATAGGATGGCGCGAGTTGCATTGAGATTCGACCCACCATCAATAAGGTCAGTTGACTTGACCTGGATCTGATCGTTTCTATTTAGCTGCCTCTTTGCGTTCAACAACAAAGAAGCATCTGATTGAATTTTTTAAGGTTATCTTTTAACGCATGCGCAATTATACCGCCAGAATATTTTTGACGAATAACGCCATATCCACGTTGAGGCTGTAAACTTTTCAGACTACCCTGATGCGAGGCGCTAAAGAAGCAAATAACCTGACTGAAAATGTTAACCATATATTTTTCCATTTACAAAGCAAAAAGAGGTGAATATTTTAGTGATATTATTGTTATTAAGATACTATATTAATAGGTAAGATAAGATATTAATAAAAACAATTACATTACAAGTTGATTAATAAAAAAAAATTGCATAATTCAAATTATTTGTTTATTTTTTCGTGGGAAATATTGTAGTTTATTCAGGTAACATAAATTTCTGGCATACTTTCTTCGATAAATCATTTTAATTAATATATTATAAGCCTACGTGGGCATTCACTTTGTGGTTTAGTGTTAATATATCCTGTATCAATGCCATTATTAAAGCTACAGTGTCGTACGGTTAATAAAGGGTTGTCCATTAAAGATCTCAGAATATTAACATAAGCCACAATGATAACTAAAGTTGACAATTTGTTTTTTTATCAATTGACAATTTTTATTTTATCTTGTCGAACAAATATTAGTATTGTTTTGATAATAATGGCATTCACATCTGTCGTTTTCAAACCCAATCTGAACAAAAAATAATTCCAGGGTGTGAGATCGCATGATCTTGGCGGCCAGTTCCAGCATCCAGCATCCAGGAAACTTCTTGCAGTAAATCAATTGTCTGGCAATAGTGGAAGAAGTCTTGTTAAAAGAAAACATTATTTATATCCACATTTATCAGTTCAGCCAAGGATATTCTGATAGTATATTTATGTCATCATTAACACTAACACTATTAGAGACATCAAAAACTCTATCAAACATTGATATTCTGAGGATGAGGATAAAAGATCTCCAGAATAAATTCAAGCTCATAAATCTCAAAAAAGACGTCATTGCATCAAAGAACGAATTGCTGTCACAGATGAGGCAAAATGAAATAAAGTGGATGAATTCGGCTGGTACATGTAGAATGATTGTTATGATCCTACTACATCGTAATGACGACTCGCAATGCAAGAAGATTCATCCGTGTTGAAAGAGTTGAATATTTAGAACGACCGCTTCGTTTCATTATAAATGAAATACGAAGGTTTATATTTATATATCCGGAATAATAAAATTAAATAAATACTCATCATTGGAAATAGGTTTAGATACACTTCTTCTTTAGGATATACTTCTGCATACGTTTGAAACAATTTTCAAAGCACTTTTCTTTTTTAGTTTACGCTTCACGGACGGGAACATAAATAAATCATTGGATGCCAAATCAGGACTATCGCGTTGTTACGGTGAAGAATAATCCTACGTTATTGCTTGTTTTTTGTTATTTCTGCAAAGTTCAACTTCTGGTAAACAAATGGTTGTGTACCATTCAGAAGTGGCCGTTCTACGATTCTCTAGTGAGACTGTAGCTACATGCTCATTTATTCCAAAAAATAGATGAAAATTTGCTTCGAAGTACTTTTGTTGGGTTTGATTTGTATGACCCATACCAATAGACCAATACAATCGACTGCAGTTCACTGTCGGGCTCATACGCATAGATTCAAGATTCGTCACCTGTATATATATTGACTTTACGATGTATATGTCAGATGGCGCCTAGCAACACCATTGTTGCCTATTGTGATATAATTGATTAATATATTTGCCCGTTATTTGCGATAGTTCATTTTTAAATTGCACAATACATCTATGAGTTATTTAATTTTTAACTTTGTGACTACAGTTTCGTAAACAATGTTACATTATCAACTACGTTGTATCAAAAGTTTTAACTTTACAAGTTTAAAAATAGGTTTTAAAGTCGAGTTTAATAATAAAACATTGTTCACGAAACTATAGCCAGAAAGTTAAAAATAAAATATTTAATACATAACAAAGTAAAAAATTTATTTTATTCAATTAAAAATGGATTTAGAATTTTTTGTAAATCCTTAATTCAAAAAGAAAAAAAATAAATTCACTTCTTAAAGGTTTTGGTATTTAGTTTTGTTGTTGTATATTGACTTACGCTTTCATAAACTAAAATAACATTAATTTCTCTAAAGTCTAATCTCTTATGCTATTTTGTTGCTACAACAGTACCTTTCAAAACGACATTGATGTTTAAACAAGTTCGAATTAAAGTAGTAAAGTAGTAAACATATTAGTAAACAACGAGTTACGAGCCAAATAAAGCGCGTTTGTTGTTCAGTCAAAAGAAAAACATGAGTGAAAGCTGTCGCATAATTGTGCAATCTTACGGTGACAATGTCCTAATGCAAGACGCTTATGAGCGTTGATTTAGACGATTCAAAAGTGGTGATTTCGACTTGAAAGGCAAAGAACGCCCAGGTCATTGGAACGCCCAAGCATTGTTGGAAAAAGACGATGTACAAACTCAACAAAAAATAGCAGTGAGGTTAAATGTGGTGTTAAATACATACTATGGGAACGATCCAGAAGGCAAGGAAATGTGTACCACATTAACTGAAAGACAAAATAGAAAAACGAAAAACGGTGTGCAAAGTTTTGCTTTCTCGGATCGTGATTGGAGACGATAAATGGATATATTTCGAGAACCGAAAACGCAGAAAATCATGGGTTGATCCAGGACAACCTTGAACATCGACCGCAAGATTAAATCGTTTTGGAAAGAAGATAATGATGTGCATTTGGTGGTATGAGAAAGGTGTTGTATACCACGAGGTTTTAAAACCAGGTGAAATGATTAATACCGTTGGCAGTCGTTAACAAATGATCAATTTGAATCATACATTGATCGAAAAATGACCAGAATGAGCTACAATACACGGAAAGGTGATTTTGCAGCACGGCAACACCCCATCACACACAGACAAAGCGGTCAGAGTCACTATTTCTGCTCTAGGCTAGAAAATCTTGCCCCACCCGCTGTACTCACCAAACTTGTCATCGATGTCTCATGCACTTTCTATGAATTACTTCAACAATTAAGGAGATGCAGCTGGCGATGGCTCATACTTTGAATAAACCATTTTTTACATTTATCCCACATTAAACGTGTTTTTTAAGAAAAAAATTAAGAACTATTAATCGCCACATTTACGTTTATTATTTTTTATTGACTTACATTATTTTCCTTTATTGTTAAGCTGTCACAAAATAAAATAAGGTTAATTTCTCTAGTAACTTTTCTATTGGAACCTTTGGTGTGAAACACTAAGCTTAAAGAGATGATTTATTCTACTTAATTTAGATAATTATAATTGAGATTAAATCATCTCCTGATGATGCTGACATGGTTAGCGAAATGTGCGAACTTTTACCATGTTACCATGTTTAATTACGATTTTGATTGTGTCTTTTTTATAAACCTGTTTAATCTCAAAAAGGTGTGTTGCCTGCAGTAAAGTCTGTAACAAAGTCTAGTTTTTAGTCTAAATCAAACGAAATTTAACTAAAAATGCAATGATTTTTATTTGTCCCAGGTAAAATAGAGAAATCCCGCATTTTTTAAGCTTCATGATTGTTTGCCCTTTGCTAGAATATGTTATTTGTATGCTAGGCAACCCTAGCATACAAATAACATATTCTTCCACAAATAAGAACAAGTCCCTCGATATGTGAGTGGAAGAAGATGTCAGGCGCAACAAAATTATTGAAAATCACCCCAATCAGAGAAGTTACTGAGACGTCTATAAAACCTCAAATATTTTAGTGATATTTCTTCACAATAGTGCCGGAAAATAGTGATTGGGTGAACGGACAAAAAGAGCAGTCTCGTAGATTTGTACACCATGTATAAAATAATTTTGCCATGTAACTACTAATAAACAACAAATATTGGATGCATTTAATTTTGTCAGTAACATGAATTAAATTTTGATTATGTCTGAGATTTAATTTTGTAGTCGGTCTATTAACATCTCGCAAAATAGAATAAATTACTCACCTGGCATGTACCGTCTCAAGGTCTCTGCGGCCGGTGGCATCACCAGTAACATGGCGACGAAGTTAATCTCTACGAAACAAGTGGACAGTGCCATGTTCAAATTTAAACTTGCAACGGACGTCGTCATTGCCTCAGGTTTGTGGTTTTCGTTGCAACTTCTGCTCGGCTGCTTCTCCTGCGAACTGAGTTAGGTTCGGTTTCGCCTGTAACAAACGAACGGTTGTTGGAACGCGTTACCTATTTAACATGGCAATTATGTAGTGACAATTCGGTTCCTATCCATAAGCTTTCACGTTTTATAGAGAATATTTTTTAACACAAATTTTACAATAAAATTCAAAAATGACCTCTATTTTGAAAAAACTTTACTCCGTATCGATTGGTAAGTCGATCAATCCACCACATTCCTAACAGATTTTGCAATATGGAATTAAGCGTAATGCATTACGTCATTTCAAAGCAAATACGAGGGTCGCACGAAAAGTTGTCGATTTGACCCCGAGATGGTGCATTAAGACCAAATATTTGTCAGGTGTCACGTGATCCATTAGATCGCGTGCTGTGCAGTTTCAGACGCATGTGTTTAATTGCTTGTTTGTGGCGACGGAGTAAAGCTGGGTAAAAAAAAATTGGTGTTTTGTTTTTACCCAGTGATTCTTTATTTATATAAGAACAGATATTTTGATATATTTTGAGTTTTAGATCGTGGCGAAAAACCCAAATAAAGAAAAAAATATAACTGTGATGGTTCTTAAAATAATTGTTTTCTATCTTAAAATAAAAAATCAATATATATATATATATATATATATATATATATATATATATATATATATATATATATATATATATATATATATATATATATATATATATAGTCGGATATATATATAGTCGGATATATATCAGTCGGATATATTCAGAACAGATGTGAACAACCACAGAGAAATCTCCTTAGTACAAGTCACTTACAAAATCTTCTCAGCATGCCTTCTCCAGAGAACACAGGAACAACTAGAACATAAAATTGGCGAATACCAGGCAGGCTTTCGCCCTGGTCGCTCATGCACTGAACAAATATTTAACTTAAAAACAATACTGAAATACAAAGCTATCAGGAACGTTCCAATCATCTGCACGTTTGTTGACTTCAAGAAAGCATACGACTGCATTGACCAAAATTCTCTGTTCAACATTCTAGAAGAACAAGGACTCGATCCCAAAACACTACGATTGATCAAGCAGACACTGACCGATACAATCTCTAAAGTGAAATTTATGGGAGAAATTTCCGAACCCTTCCTGACTAAAACCGGAGTACGCCAAGGAGATGGGTTATCCCCACTCGTCTTCAACCTGGTCCTGGACAAAGTCATAAGGGAATGGGAAAAGGAACTAAAAAATCAAGGACATTGGAAACCAATACGACTCGGATGAACCAAAAACAACATAGAAATATCATGCCTAGCCTTTGCAGACGACCTCGCCATACTCGCAGACAATGAAAAAAGGGCAACGAAACAGATGGAAGTCTTCAATGAATGCGCAGAGAAAGTTGGCCTACAAATATCCTTTCAAAAAACCGAATTCTTCTGCTCAAAATTAAATGTCCAAAATTTGAACACCAAATACGGCAAAATAAATAGGGTCACTCACTTCAAATACCTGGGCGAGATCCTCGAACCCACAGGAGGAGAGAAGATAGCACAGAAGACTCGATTGCAGAAGATGAAGAGAGCATACGGCAAGATATGGACATATCAGTAGACTCCGACTGACAAGACTCACCGACAGAATTCTTACGTACATACAGGGAGTCAAGTCAACAGTACCATGGATCGCACAAGTCAGATCTGATCTGGGAAAGGCACAAATGGGTCCGACAGAGATTGAGAATAGAAGAACGTACAGACACAAAATTCATATGTGGAACGTTGCATCAGAGGGCGAAGTTTCGAGGAGATCAGGAACAAAGTGGACGGAGGAGAGAAAGAGAATCCACGGAGAAAGGATGAGAGAGGTGTGGAGGATTAGAAAAAATACTCGAAAATGAGTCAGGATGCTTTGCGTGATCCAACCGGGTCTATACGCACCTAATAATATATATATATATATATATATATATATATATATATATATATATATATATATATATATATATATATATATATATATATGATGTGTGTCGCATTTAAGATGAAGACACCCCCATATTTCCGCTATTTTAAGGAATACAGATTTGAATTTTTGCACAGTCATACAGATAGATGGGTCTCATTTTTTAAGATACTCAACTGAAATCTGGTGCGATAAAATTCCCATCCAAGTGATTTCAATACTTCTTTGACGGTTTTGTTATATGAGACGGCGCGTTGTCATGCTGCAAATTTACCTCATCATGGTTTTGAGCGTATCGTGAACGTTTTTCGATCAATGCGCAGTTCAAATAGATCATTTGTTGTCGGTAGCGATCAGTATTAACTGTTCCTGCAGGTTTCAACAGTTCATAATATACGACACCAACCTGGTCCCACCAGACACAGAGCATGGACTTGCGATCAAGGCGATTTGGCCTTGCAGTCGATGGGTTGGCTTCGCCAGGTGATAGCCATGATTTTTTTCGTTTGGAATTTTTTACATACATCCATTTTTCGTCACCCATTACTATTCGATGAAGAAATGACTTCCTTTCATACCTTTGAAACAGCATTTCACTAACGATTTTTTTATTTTCTAATTGCCTGTCATTCAATTCATGTGGCACCAATCTCCCCATTTTTTGGATCTTTCTCATCGCTTGTAATCATTCACAGATTGCGACTCGGCTCATATTCAACTTTTCTGTCAATTGTTTTTGAGTTTGTGTTGAGTCTTCATCCCATAACTACTGCAATTCCGCATTTTCAAACGTTTTCGGCGTACCAGGACGTTCTTGGTTTTGAACGTTGAAATCACCACATTTGAATTGTCTCGAAACCACGTTTCACATATTCTTATGGTTGGAGAATGCTCACCGTAAGTCTCTACCGGCAAACGAGGACTTTCGGCGGCTTTTTTCTTTTGATGAAACAAGAAAAGTAATTATTAGTATTATTTATGTTTGATAATTATGAATGATAAGTATTTTAAACTTTAAGGATGTATTGGAAGTATGTCAAAATGCCATAAAACATTTAAATATTCTTTACTAAATCGTTAAGCTAATGTGAACATTTTAAATCGATTGACTAAGCCGTTCAAAAGTTATTGCAAATTAAAATAATCGTAATTTTATACGTGATTTTAATAAAATATACGTTACAAATATACAAAGAAAAGCATTTTTAGTCTTTTTGCCTCCTATTATACCTCCGATGCATCCTTAAGATATACTATCTCGATATAATTCTCTCATTACACGTGTGTCGGCATTCTCACTTACTATACATACGCAATTACTTGAAATTTTCATATTACGATCTGAGAGTTTCCTTTCTCCCCCTGTTCTCCACATTATTAAAATATTTTAGTCAAACGCAAGTGTTTTCGTTTGCCGTTAGAAGCGAATCGGCAGCAGAACGATCCATTATACTAAAACAACAAAATTTCTATTTGTTATTGTCTTCATATAAACAAACTGCCGGTTTGTTTTGCAGTAATTGTTTGCCCATGAGTTGTACCACTGCACATCCATTAGCTTTTCCGACGAACGGTATGTTTGGTTTCCGTTTTCTGCCGTTTATCGTTTTGTGCAGAACGATAAAGGTTTTGTCTTTTTAAATGGGAAAATATATGGATAATAATCTATTGGATTGATGAAAAAGATAAAGTGTGGGTGCCTTAAAATCACCCCTTAAAGAAAATGTTTTGGTCTACGACAGAGTTTCCAATTACACTTATGTTTGTAACATTGATGATAATGCTTTTTTTAAGTTTCATTTAGGTAGTTATTAAAATATCTTTCACGTACCTTGTACGTGTGTTTCACGTACTTTGAAATGTTAAGTACCTGAACAACAAAAAAACTTTACACTAAGAAATATTGGCCTCATAGAACGTCTTTTAAACTTGTCCCCTCATGAAATAGGGTAAGCAAAGCAAAAATTTAAACAAATCCTAAGCGACATTACAATTAACTACAACAAATAGATAAGTAATTAAGAATCTCATTTTGAAATAAGGTAAGTAAAGCAATATATCCTTTCGCACATATATCCTTTCTGTTTTTAGTTCAGTGTTTAATGTCCCTTAGACATATATGTTCTACAATTTTTTTCATCTACTATACCGTTTTTGCAAATATAATTATTTCTTGTAGTGTAAATAGTCAATAAATAAACTAGTGTCAGATATAAACGCGAGAATATACTTTTTACAAAAAAAATTTTTACAACCAATCAAAACTAACTTTCAAGAGTAAATGCTAAGGAAGATGTTTCCCAAAATAAAATAAAACAATTATATATTTTAAACAGTCCACTTCAATTCTTGGAACAACATTTGGTAGTAGTCTCATTTTTATCTTAAATGTTCGATCAAAACACTCTTCAGCAAAATAATGGGAACATAAAAACCTACCGGGGTTTGGAATAAAGTCAGGCTTTTTAATAAAATTGATCCACTGTTTTCTTTTATTTGGAATCTTTGGGAAATCTTGAAAAAAGATGAACTGGTTTACTAACATGAAATCCAGATCACAATGGAAGTAACATTTACATTTATTAGTATAATAATTTCTGAAAAGGATTATAAAAAAAGTAATACTCTGTATGATTAGTTATATTTTATAGATTATTGAAGTAAACTAACATGTTTTATATGTATCAAAGGAAAACCAAAAAATTATCTGAAGTTTTAAGGCCCAGTATCTCAGAAAACTAAACATTTTAGAACATCCGTTAAAAAATCATGTCAAACAAAAAAAAATGACATCATGTCAAACGATAAAGCAATATTTTGCAATTGTACTGTCCTTAACCATTTTAATGTGGGAAGTGACCACCGAATGGTACGAGCAAAGATTAAGATAAACTGCCGAAAAGAGCGCAAAAGAATGATAAGGTCAAAAAGGGGCAAATTGGATTCTGGGAAGCTGCTGGGGAGGGGTAGAGATTTTGAAATTGCTTTGTCGAATAACTTTCGTGTGTTACAAGACCCGGAGGAGATGGAAATTACAGACCAATATGAAGAAATCGCCAACAATGTGCTTAAAACAGCGGCTTCAATAGCACCAGAAGATAAATGTTTCAAAAAGTAAAAAATTTACAATGAAACCATTAATTTAATGATAAAACGCCGGACAATGAAGAATGCAGACAGTCCTTTTAGCAGAGTCGAGTACGTTGAGCTTTGCAAAACTATAAGAAAACGTATTTGAGAGGAAACGCGCCGATTCAACATGCAGCTTGAAGACCCTGGAAGAAAACAGGGGAATTAACAAGGCTAAGCACAGGCTAAGAAAGAAAAGGACATGAATGTTTTCCTTGATGCGTGAGGGTGATACAATATGCACGGAACGGACGGAAATGTTAGAGGTTGTCAAAAGATTTTATTCAGGGTTGTATGAGGATCAGAATCAAGCAAGAACAGCAATGCCCACTGAAGAACAAGTGCCCGGTATCCTGATAGAGGAAGTGAGAAAGGCTATAGACTCGATGAAAAATTGCAAGGCTCCAGGAAAGGATAACTGTGGACATGTTAAAAGCTGGTGGTCGGACTTTACATAAAACAATAGCAAAATGATACTCAAACTGTCTCAAACAACAAGAAGTACCCAACTTATGAAAAAATGCAGAAGTTATTCTTTTTCATAAGAAAGGAGCACGGGAAGATTTAAATAACTACCGTCCAGTAAGCCTCCTATCAGTGGTGTACAAAGTTTTCACCAAGATAATACTAAGAGAACCTAATGACACACAACCAAGGGAGCAAGCAGGATTCAGAAGTGGATTCAGTACAATGGATCACATCCAAGTTCTACAGCAGGTCATAGAAAGATACAACGGATACACTATGCCACTGTGCTTGGCTTTTGTCGATTATGAAAAGGTATTTGATTCAATCTCAAAGCGGGCCATAATGGATGCACTGCTTAATCAAGGTGTAGAGAAAGCCTATGTAAATCTACTAGGATCCACCTTAACGATCCTAAGGTTGGAATAAATGTACAGCGGGGCATACGGCAGGGTGACGCAATATCGCCTCTTCTTTTCTCAGCCTGCTTGGAAGAAATGTTCCGTGATCTGCATTGGGAACAGGATGGAATAAGGATTAATTAAATCATCATAGATTCGCAGATAATATCGTTCTTCTTTCACAAGACCCAGAGGAGCTGTAAAGAAGCTGAACCAATGGAGCTGAACCATTTGGCTGAAAGATAAACCAGAAGAAGAGTCAAGTTATGTTCAATAAATTTACTGAGGGCAAAAGGATTTCTCTTTTAGGAACGGATTTGGAAGTTGTAGATCACTATATATATCTTGGGCAGAGGGTTTCAATGGAAAGGGATACCGTCCGGGAGGTGGAGCGACGTGTTAAATGTGGCTGACAGGCATTTGGCAGGCTCAACATAGTGTTTAAGAGCAAACTACCAC